>JAINUV010000265.1:0-238331 GCA_020205505.1 Panax japonicus
TTTTTTTAAAAGCCAGCTGTTAACGCCCGACCAATTTTTTGGACGGAATGGGTTGATTGTTAATTTTTAAAAAGCTCAGTGGGCTAATTGAATATTTTAAAAGCACAGTGGCTAATTCGTTAAATCACTATAACCACAGTGGCCAAAAGGTGCTTTTTGCCCACCTTTTGAGCATGTATAGTAGGACTCTTTATACTTCTAAGCATGATTAATATGCTGACCTATTTAGCTAGACATGATATATACCGCTCTAGCATGATTTGTAAAGTTATGCTAACCATGATTAAATGACTTGAATACAAAGAGCATGTGTATTAAAGGTTTATTTAGCACTATAATGTGGTTTAATATAGTTAGTCCCTTGTGAAATGAACCCATTAAGTTTTGTCAATTGGAAAACTTAAAAATAAAATCATAACATTTAAAAGTAAACTTAAAATGAGCATTAGAGGCATCAAACCTAATCCAAAATCTTCTTGATATGTGTTTATGGTATGTATCAGTGTCATTGTTGGCTAAAAATTGATGTGTAATTGAAAACTCAACTCTGGTTTTGACAGGGAGCAGCGCGATCACTCCACTTCCAAGTCAAAATGCAGCACAACAGCGCCACATTGCAGAGTTGTCTGATTGTTTTAACTATAATTGGGACGCCCCCAAAATAGGTATACAACACCCATTCTGAGTCGCCAAAATACATGGTACAGAAACAACTATAACTTTATTGATACAATTATCGTGCAAAATACGACAACACATAAACTGTGAGTTTAAATACAAATATTATCATCTAGACAATATTCACACTTAAATAAGTCCTCATTACAATTATTGATACACTATTTTATAAAATAGTGAGGACTACTAAAATAACTTCTAGAACCATCATTCCACACCCCGACTAGTACTCGCTACATTCTCGCCTCTTGAGAAGAAAAATGGAACAAAAGGAAAAGGGTGAGCTCAACTAGCCCAGTAAAGAATATTATGACTAAGATAATATAGAACAAATTATCGTTAGTCTTCAACAGGGAAAAATCTAATAAAATACAATAGACAACAAGTTCAGATCAATATTCGCAGCGGAAATAATAATTCATAGAAGAGTTACGTAGAGAATGATATCTACTATTATCTATGAATTTAAAAGTCCATCATAAATATTTTATCCATGTAACATCAATCAATATACATCTTGAATCAAATATTTATCTTTTCACTACAGGCCAAAGATATTCATCAGTTGGTCATGTTCATCTCAACACATGTACATTTTTGCATTACGGCCAAAGATATTCATAAGAAAATCAACCATCTTTGCACTACAGGCCAAAGATATTCAGTAATATCATCATTTAGGACTGAGGATGATGAAAAATATTTTAAGGAAAACGAATCCAGTGAAACAAAAGAACAAATATTAAGGATTCGTACTTTAAACAGTCCAAGTTCAAAAATACTTCATAAATAACCATTGTGAAGTAAAATTCAAGAATGAAGACCAAAACATGGATACAATCAAAGCTAGTATCCATGATAGATATTTTGGATAAAAAACAAAAATTTAATTTTTCTGTGAATAGGGCCGTATTCGTGAATAGTGTCGTATACGTGAATAGTAACCCCGACACTAAAAAACAAGAATTTCACAAGAAAAATATTACCAATATTTCGGCATAATGATATTGAAAAAAATAATATTATTTTTAAAAAAAGTAATATCCCTTGCCTCGAAAAAACAGTACTTCTGACTGGAATACTGGATATAGTGCTGAAGGGATCTTGAACCGTATAGCAACACTCAAAGTATCAAAATACTCACAAGAATACGCTCGATAATATAGAGAGAGAAAGACAGAGAAAACTTATTTCTGGTGTAATTTTCAATTCTAACCTAAGCATCATATTTATATGAAATTGTTTAGAACACCAAAGTAGAAAATTTAATAAAATATTAATATTATTTATTTAAATTCTTAAGCCCACCTTGAATAACTGAATTCAGCCATTTCAACAACCAGTGGGGCCCACCAATCATATCAAAAACATTTTTCTTTTAAAAAAATTGAAAACTTTTAAAAAAACAATTATTCTGGAACTTCAGAACTTCAATAATTTATAATAAATAGCCCTTTTATCAGAAAAATTCAAATCTTAAGTCCATTCTCTACAACTCTGTAGAAGAAATTTTTTCCAAATTCCAAATAGAAATTGACCGAAATCCACATACGGACGATTTTACAGGCTATAATAAAATTTCAGTCAAGAAATAGGCCCGCCGACATGTTTAACATATTTTTAACATTTATTGTAACAAAAATACTCTTCCTCCTCATTTATTCATATATCCCACATTCACTGTAAAAATATCACCATTATTATATTATTAAAATATAATAATATATTTAAATGAATTATTTTATCAGAAAAGATAAAATATCAATTTTTCAACAATTGTCACATTAAAATTTTTTCCATATATATCCACATAAAATGAGTATTTTCCTTATCATATAAATCAATAATTAATTATTCACATATAATATTACAGAATCACAATATCGACAACCAGGCCGTTCCCAGGAAAGAGGGGGCTTTTCAATAAGAATTTCTCCTTACTGGCGCGAAATTAGGTGACCAAACCTCTCCTTAGACAGAACTTTCTAGACATTCTCAATAATGCTATCTAATAATATTATTCAAATAATATAAATTATTGATTTGATAATGGAAAATACTTTGTAATGACAATTATTGAAACAACAATAATATAAAATATCAACGCAACAATTATTGAATCAATAAAATAAAATATTAAACAGTAATTACTGTAACAATTATTGAGTAGTGCCTTCTTACATAAGAATCAATAATTGATGCAATATCGTGTGCTACTGTGTTTTAACCTCCTAGTATTTTAACAGTATTAACGGTAATAACAACTTATACTTGTCATTTTTTTCATCCAATCGCTTTCCGTTATGGGGCTCACACAAGGCTGCGCCATCGTACGAATATTCCCCGACAACAAGAATATTCCACGACCAAACGAATATTCTCCGACAACAATGAATATTTTATAACCACTTGCTTATTTAAAATATTTGCGCATTTTACCCATAACTAACCACATTAATCAAATCAACCCTTACTATTTCAAAATAATAAATAGAGGAAATTCAATTTCATTTATAATAAGTTGGGGTCTTACAATAATCCAAGACTTGAAACATGTGTATAATATTATCTTAAGGTATAATACAGGATTAAAGTGATATTTTCAGTATACAAACATATAATGACTATATAGAATTAAGATTTAACAAGTTTCTAAATAAAGCAAAGACATGGTTGAATATGCATCTTTGTGATTTAAATGTGTGTCGAATGTGTGGCTGAGTGTATGTATATGACGTACATGGCTAATCATGTGTACGTGTGATAAATGTGTAGGATTGTTGATTTTTATGTCAAGTATGTATATATAACTAATGTGTAAATATATACATAAATATGGTAATATAAGACATTGAGGTGACATTAAGCTATTAATTGGTAATCTACGCGAAAGGCAAATTCCCTGACTCTCTTCAAATGATTCTTTGTGCAAGTTTCCTAACTTCATTTGATTTTCATATTAAATGCAAGTTACCTAACTTACACAACCTTAGAGATTGTGCAAGTTTCAAATTGTTGTTATATCAATCATATATATTGATCGTAAAAGCAATTTATTTTGTAAAATGATTATCGTATTATATTAAATCATGATTACACTCTTTGAATCTTATTGAAATCATTGAACTGATAGGGAATTGTTAAATCCACAATATTTTTTGTTATTTCCACAACAAAAGTGTCGATGTAGATGTATAGCGACGGTGAAAACTGTAGCTAGAGGATCTATAATGACACTTTTGTTGTGAAAATAACATTTTTGTTGTGGATTTGACAGTTCCCAACTGATAAAATATTCCTAAATGTATTTACAAAGGTGTCTAAGTCATTTATTTCGACTAGACCAATTACAATGAGTTAGAAAGTTATCCAAACCAATTGCTTTGGTACAGATTCTTATAATCTGCTGAGATGAGCAACCCTCATAGAGGGGTAATTATATTATGTTGGTAAACCAATGCATGCATGAACAACATGTTTAAATGTTATGCATGACGTATGGTACTTTGGGCTGATCACCTATTGTACTTATTTATATTGGGTTATCATTGAAATATTTTTAATTCTAGCTTGGTCCATAATGATTGCTAAGTATTAAAATTTCATCCATTTGGAAATGTTGAGACCTTTGAATTCTTTTAATAATCATTCGGTCTATAATGACATGACTCATTGTTTAAAATTCAAAGGACAAATTTGGGACTATTGAGATTTCTTTGTTCACAACATCACTACTAGAAAAACAAGAATACGTGACGGAATTTTGTGACAGTTTTTAAAAACAATCATAAAAGATAGTAATTTGTGATGGACTTTTTAAACAATCACAAAATAATAGTATATATATTATGGCTCTTAGTGATGACTAATCTTCCCATCAATGTATTATAATTGTGATGGCCATGTCAATCACACCAATTTTTTCACGCAAAATAAATTTTCTTTTTGTGACGCACTAAGTCATCACTTATAGATATACCCTTTTCGTGATTTCAATTAAGCTATCACTGATATTTTAATGTAAGAAATAATCAAAACAATATTTTGTGATGGCCGTGACAATAATTAAAGAAGATAGATTTTTGTGATGACTTTTAATTGCAATTACAAAAAGAAGGTATTTTGTGATGGCGTTTTTAAGCCATCACAAAACAATAAAATATATGATGGCTCTCAGTGATGACTAATATTACCATCATTATAGAGTATTTGCGACTACCATTGCAATCACCAAATCTTATGTGAAGTAATTTTGTTTAGTAAATCAACTCACATATGTTTCCTTTTATATTTTGTTTTAAAATTATAATCATGATCTGGGCTTTGGTATAGTGGTAATACTCATTATTTAGTTTGAAAATGGGGGGAGGGTTTGAATCCTACAAGTATCATTTGATACAATTAATATAGATACAATTAATACAGTGAAATAAATTATACGTAAATAGATATTCACGTTCTTACATTTGATCCCTAAAGTCTTTTTTGTGATGACTTTGACAATCACAATAGATTACGTGTTTTGGCCATCACAAATGACCATTTTTTTAGTATTGCATTAATATTCTTTAAATTCTTGAGATATCCTTTATCATTGTACCCTTGAGATGATTAGATTTATATTTATACATGTTCACCATTATTGTTATAATACTTGTTGTGCAAATTTGTTGCTCATTCTTGCTTTCCTTAATTTTTCAGTTAAGACAGAACATAGTGAAACTTCAGGAAAGTATAGGACAAGGATAATGCTAATGACTAATGAGTAGCTTTGTTTTCTATGTTAAGAATAAATTCTTATGGTTATGTATTAAGACTTAAGTGAGGTTATGTACGAAGACTTAATTAAGATTATGTTTTAAGTTATGTCTTGGTTAATGTTATGTAATGTATTATTCTGGTTGCGAGACTCGTCCGTATTCTATTATTCTGTTGTATAAGACTTTAGTGTGTTATTAGAACTAGATCGTGAAACACCAGATTCGAGGTACATGTATCTGAATTTGGGGGCGTACGTCACAGTTACCTTGAGATTTAAAGGCTTGTTGCACATGCTAAGTGCAATCGTGTTTTCTACAAAAAAATAGGGTAGTATAATTTTTGTTTTATGTTTATTTTCTTTTTATTTTACTCGAGAATGAGCAAAAGCTAGGTATGGGGGTATTTTGATAGATACATAATTCATACATTTTATTATCCCTAATTTTGTCCTTTTAATAATATTATTTTATTTAATTAATATGTTTTATTTTGTTTTGTAGGATTTAATATTTTGTTGCAATAAAGTTAAAATCTTGGTGATCAAGCGATATTTAATGCTCTTAGTCATATAAGGAAATATCCAAGAAGAATCCTACAACAGAAGGAAAGAGGTGGAACAATATTGTTGTGCAAGTCAAGTCTAACAAGAGAAATGAAAGTCTATCTAGAAGATCTCATTGAGAAGTTGACTACCACTAGGAAGTTGAAACCTACATGAAAAGAGACTATTGGGAGATTATCATGTAGAGATTGAAGCCAAGAAAGAAAGAACAGGATAAAAGTAAACAAAAGAGACCAAGTTTAATGAATCTAAATTAGGGCACAAATTTATTTTTCCTATAGATAGGTCTCTTGTTTTAGAGAAAAAAATATTTTTTTTGTATTAGTTTATGTTAGGAGTAAGAGTATATTAAATTAATTTTTCATTGTACGTTAGTTGAATGATCCTTAATTAAATGGAGTTTTCTTATTTATTTTTAATCTTCTTCTCTTCTTTTTTTTATTTAGTTTATTTATTTTCACACTACTTAAAAAATGATCATTTGTGATGGCCAAAATCCATCACAAAAAGTAGAAAAACCATCACGAAAGGTTTACGTGATGGCTTTAAGCATCACAATTGTTGTCTTGTATACGCCCATCATGAAAGGTTTTACGTGATGGTTTTGACAATCATGCAAACGCTTAGTGTTTTGTGATGATTAATACAATCACATTAACACATAATCTATTATGATTGTCAAAGTCATCATAAAAAATAAGACTTTAGGGATCAAATGTAAGAACGTAAATCTCTATTTACGTATAATTTATTTCACTGTATTAATTGTATCAAATGATACTTGTAGGATTCGAACCCTCTCCCATTTAAAAACTAAATAACGAGTATTACTACTACACCAAAGTCCAGATCATAATTATAATTTTAAAACAAAATATAAAAGGAAACATATGTGAGTTGACTTACTAAACTAAGGTGGTGTTTGATAAAACTGAGTGTTAAGACCTGAACAGTTTAGACGTCAGAATAATATAGAGCATTTGAATAGAATTGTGTCAGAATGAAAAAATGTTGTTTGATAATTAATTTTTTCAAAATGTCTGAATAGCGGTATTTTACCATTTTAACCCTCTGAACAGTTTAAACAAAACATGTTTGATAATCAGAAGGTCTGAATAGTATTTTAAATACATATTTATAATATTTTGACCACAATATGATAAAATAAAAATAAAAATGTACAAATTAATTTAACTTCAAACATAGTATCATGTCCCAAAAATATCAACATAGCATAATAATTCAACCATACAAATTAAATTAACTTCAAACAGTTGTTAAAAGTTGGTTTTTCCCCACCACCCTCAACTGTGATCCACAACCATTGTTTGGTTAGGCGGCAAACAAAAGAAAAGACTAGCAATATACTAATTTACTGAATAGTTTTTTTAAGAAAGAGTATAGAATATTACCCAGTGATTGAACAAAAAACCCAACTAATTAACATGTTGAATCTGAATAGTATAGTTGTGGCCGTCCTCATTTGTCTTAGCTCTGTTCGGATATGCTGTTCTTCATCTGTTAAAAGAGAAAACAGAACAAATTGGATGGGAATTTGAGATTCGACAAAAATGGGGAATTTAGGATACTGCAAGTGGCGGATATGCACTATGCCAACGACAAGGAAACAGATTGCGAAGATGTTTTTCCGCAACAGATGCCATCTTGCTCCGATCTCAACACCATCGCCTTTTTCCGCAACAGATGCCTTCTTCCTGGTCGGAGTCGACGAGGGAGGAGATGTGAAGGACAACAAAGGAATTTGGTTGCCTCTGTATAATTTAGACTTGGGTTAACGTCTGACCGAAAAGGAGGAAGAAAAATTCATACAGAGGCATCAAAAAATTTGTCAAACAAGATTATCCTCTTACCGAAAAAGAAGCTATACTGGACAGAGGCTTTCAGACGTAAACAAACGTCACCTAAATTACTTCCACATAAGATTTAGTGATTGCAATGGCAGTCACAAATACTCTATAATGATGGTAAAATTAGTCATCACTAAGAGCCATCATATATTTTATTATTTTGTGATGGCTTAAAAATTCCATCACAAAATACCTTTTTTGTAATTGCAATTAAAAGTCGACACAAAAATCTATCTTTTTTAATGATTGTCACGAGCGTCATAAAATATTATATATTTTGATTATTTCTTACATTAAAATATTAGTGATAGCTTAATGCAATCACGAAAAAAGGTATATCTATAAGTGATGACTTAGTGCGTCACAAAAAGAAAATTTATTTTGCGTGAAAAAATTGGTGTGATTGGCATGGCTATGGCAATTATAATACATTGATGGCAAGATTAGTCATCACTAAGAGCCATCATATATACTACAATTTTGTGATTGCTTAAAAAGTTCATCACAAATTACTATCTTTTGTGATTGTTTTTAAAAACTATCACAAAATTCTGTCACGTATTCTTGTTTTTCTAATAATGTCATGTCTAGTTAATTTTTTATATCTAGGACGAAGATGAAATTAAATAATTATTCATGATAATATTTTTCATCTCTTCTATTATTTATACTTTTATGTTTAATTGATTTCGCCTACATATTTTGTTATTGAAATGTCTTCGTTTTATAGTTCTTATGTGATTTTAAATTAATTAAGAGGTTTTGATAGATTATTGTTAAGATATGAGTTTTTCATAATCCATTCTTGCTCAAAGAAGTTTTGATGTGTTATAGTTAATCCTTCAATTTTCATTGTCTATATTTGCCCACGTTAATTGTAAAATTATTAAATTAAAGGGGATGAAGATCAAAATCATAGTTGAGTTATAAAAATAGAAGAGATTGAATTATATGTTATGTTTACTATTTAATGGATTCAGATTCCTAGATTGTTTTCTCATTATTAGTTTTCATATATATTCTAGTTAATCAATTCTCAATCTTTATTTTTAATTCGCCTAAAATAGATATTAAGGATACATTAAAATTAATCTAGTCTCTGTGGGTTCGACATGTACTTGTCAATTCTTCAATTCGACATTGTGCACTTGCAGTACATAATTTTAACACATCAGTAAACATTATAATGATTACTTTATATTATGATTAGTTCAAATTTTCTTTATTTAACTTCAACAAAAAAATTAATTAAAATACACTCCTGCTGAGAAAAATTCATGGATCCACCCCTAGCACAGTCTGACAAAATTACGTCGTTTTGACAGATTTATTTTTAATTTCTGATTTGGGAGGAGAGAAACTATTTTTTATTTAAAAACAAATCTGCCAAAACGACATAGTTTTGACAGACTATGCACAAATAAAACATACACAACTATGTATGACTATATTACCCATAAAAATATTAACTATAGTCATAAGATAAAAATATTTGCACGAGTCATGTTAGATATTACGAAAGTTTTTATTCAAATTATAATTACGACTTATGTACATACATGAAATGAGTACAAATTAAGAAGTATTTTATTTTACCTAATCACATATGTTTTTACGTTAATCATAATTCAATTTTATTAAATATTTATAAACATGATTATTATTTCAAACTTGGAAAATTTAATTATAGGTGACCACTGACCACATGCCATCCCTGACATCAGAAGTTCATACTGATGTGAGATGTGAAATAACTTTCAAGTCGCATATATATGATCATGCTCATGCATGTAATAATATTTTTTCAAGTTGCTCTTTTTAAAAGTAATGATTGATAGTTGGATTGGATCAGTCAAATCCCAAACATACATTTTAATGACTTATCTACAAGTTTTTTTTCTCCAAAACAATGATAAAATGAGAACGGCTGCGGATTGTCCAAGTTAGCCAATGAAATATCGGGATATTTATCAGTCCAAGTTATATATTACCAAAGTTTTAGGAATTAGGATCTTCTGTCAGGATTTTTCTGTGAGGATCTTGTGAGGGTTTTGTGATGTTGACAACATATAAAAAAGGAGATCCAACGGCTCATAAATTTTATCAAGAAATTTAAAAAATTTATATGAAAAAATAAACGCGTTTGGTGGCTTCTAATTTTCTGTCAACTTGTAAAAAAAATTCTTATCAAAACGTTGTGAGCTATTGGATCTCCTTTTTAATGTGTTGTCAACCCCACAACAAAATCCTCACAAGACCCTCACACAGAAATCCTCACAGAGGATCCTGATTCAAGTTTTAGTACTCGAATTATTATTGCCACGTACATGTATATATGAGATAAATATGAATTAAAAATAATTTTATTATTTTAATTTATTCTAACTTATCGCATATATTTATACGTTGTTCGCAATTTAATTTCCCCAAATATTTGTGAATAAGTATATTATTTTCCTGTATATATATATATATTTATATATAAATCAATAGCTTGGGTTGTAATTAAGGAGTATGATATATAAGTGAGCTATATATCATCTATAATCAATTATATATTTTTTTTAATACATATTTAATGACAGAAAAAATGTTTTAGTGATGATATAAACGTCACCGTTATTAGCAATAATTTTTGTATTAGTCGTTAAATATAATTATTATTTTTTACTAGCCATGAATTTTATATTGTCAATAAATGTGTAGTGAGTGAAATTAAATGATAAGTATAGCAAAGGAAATTCTTGGTCCCTAAATTTAAGATTATTTTGATTACTATATAAGGATTAATATCTATGCACATCACATTATGATTTTGCAGGTTTGGATTTCTAACCAGATAATTTCTTTTTTCATCCTCAAAATTAAATATACGTTTATACCTTTTGAAGTCAATAGTTCATCAACTATTAGTTTTTTTTCATGAAAATTGAGGGCCGCCGGCCGCCGGCAGCCAGCAGCCGGCAGGCTTCAACGATATATGACACATGAGTCAAAAACTCCATTCTGTTTCATCATAAAACTATTAGCCACTAAACCTTTAATTTGTAGGAAAAAGAACTCATTCGATCCCCATATGTAAGTAAAATATTAGTGGGTCGGGGGTTAAATAAAGATAAGCTAATCTATATCTATATCTATATCTATATCTATATCTATATCTATCAGATTTCCTCTACCGCTCTGTTTCTGAGTTTTAAAATGGACAGAAAAGAAAAGAAATAAACAGAAAATTTAAGTTTTCTTTTTAATTATGTTTCTGGGTTTTTTAATGAACGGAGAAGAAAAGAAATGAATAGAAAACTTGGCCACTTTTTCTGTCGAAGTTTTTCGTCCAAAATTGACCTGATTTGGACGGGAAAAATTTGGAATAAGTAATATTTTTATAATTCTCATATTATCCTCAACTTTTAATATAATAAAATTTAAATTACAACTCATGTCCTCAATTTTAAATTTTTTATTCTTTTCTATTAAAAACTCAGAAACAACACAAAAGAAAACTTCAAGTTTTCTATTCTCTTTTTTCATGTTCTAATTTAAATTTTATATTCTTTTCTTTTATATTACTATTTCATCCTTTTTAATACTCATTTTTTTATATCTTTCTATTTACCCTTCTAAATTTTATAAAATTTTTATTTTACCACACATGTAATGCCTGTGCGTCGGCCACTAGTCCCACATATATAATGATCCTCCATTAATATATTTTATTAAAATGATAAAATTGAATCTACAATAGATGCCTAATTAGCCACCTAGCTAGCTTTATTCAGGATTACGTAATATGTTTCTTGTAGAGGATTAATTATGACTATTTGGAACCAAAATTCCTTCAAATCCATATATATATATATATATATATATATAACTCGACTCTCTTCGGCAAACTGGAGGAAGTAAACTAAGAGCGAATCGGCTATATAACGACGGTTTTTTCGTCGCTATAGCATAAAAAATCGATTTTCTATGCTATAGTGACAGAAAAAATCGTCTCTATAGTCGGTCATTCTTAGTTCGCTACTTCTAGTTCGTTGAAGAAGCGAACTATATATATATATATATATATATATATATATATATTACTTTAGGTATAGGATGACCAAAAATGAAAAGTACTGAAAACTAGAGATTAGGCAAAAGTATGTAGGAACCTTCCATGCAAGGTCACTCGCCTAACGATAATTTATTTTCAGTCTTAATGATTAAGAAAAAAAGCAGTCTACTGTAAGCAAGTTTCATGGATTACGTTTATCAAATCCACTTTTTCAAGTACGTATCAAATCTAGAATGTAATAATAACTCACGCAAGTGAGGTTAAAGAGTAGATATCCATCGTTTAGTACGTTTCTGTTGCACGAAAAATAATACGATGTATCGATTAAGTTTTATGAAAATTGATATTTTTCATATTATTTTTTAATATTGTCACGTATAGGGCCTACACATTAGCCGATGTGACAATTTTTATCTACTAATATGTGAATTATACGTGTGAAAAGATCAATGTCCAATTTTAAATGATGTGCTTATGAACAAAATAAACTATATTTAAAATAAAATATTTGTACTAATAAAATTTTAAAATACATACATTTAATTAATAATAAATCTAATGGAATCATTTTTGTTTTGCTTATAGAAAAACTATTAACTGAGAAAGTATATATACACTTTTATTCCAAATTAAGTTCCTTTCTTCTTTTGGTTTCTTGTTGACATATCATTTATAGACTTAAATATGTGATGTTACACAACGTTAAAAGGAAAATTAGACCTTACCACTAAGCTATCCTCCGTAGTATGTATTATCTTAAATAGATTAAATATTAATATGTTCTAATTTTTACGTTACTATCAAATCTTAGGGGTATGTCTAGAAATATATATGGACTATATGTATATACATAATTGTGTAATACACAATTCAAATATGACGACAATTTTTTTAGACTATAGCAACGGTTCAACCGACGCTAATAGACTTGACAATTTAGGTTGCAAACCATATAGTTAACCAAAACCACTTAGATCTATCGGGTTGGTTAACTAATTTTTAGGTGATAGATTGGTTTGGTTTTGGACCCATATTATTATTATAAATAGGATTAATTACATATTTTAGTACGTTTTAAAAAATAATTACAATTATGGTGCATTCATAAAATAATTACAAAAATAATGCACTTTTCCATATTTATTTACAATATTAGTGCAATTAGGATTCCTTAATTTAGGAGATTAGTTTTGGTAGGTACGGGTTGGAAAGTGAAGAGAGAAGATGAAGACGTTACTCCCGTTGACTTCGTCTCTACCCACTGTACTTCTTCTATTCTTCCATTTTCTCTCTCATCTCCTCCTACTTCTACTACGGCGCTGGATGTAAAATGAGAACATATTTCATATTTACAGAAAAAAGCAGAGAGTTAGTTGAAGTTCAAACTCTCAGCCCACAAGTCATCTTCCCATACATTTTCTCCCCTCTCTCTCCATATATCTATATCTATATCTATATATAGTCTGGTATCTATCACCATCTTTTCTCTCTCTTTCATTCTTCCGATTGTTCTTCATATTTCTTTGTACTCTGTTTTTGTAAGTACTTCTATTTTCTCTCTCTCTCTCGCTCTCTCCCTCTCTCTCACCAGCTTTTAAGGTTTTCTCTTTAATTTCATTCATTTGGGGTTTATGATCTTAATTTTATGCAAAATATGCGTTTGATTATGAATTTATGATCACTTTCTTTGTTAATTGGTGTTTATTGATCTATTAATTACATTGCAGAGAGGTGAGTGTGTGATGTGAATTTTTTATTGGTGTTTTGTCCACTTTTTTTTCATAGTGTAGTTGGTAACCAAACATTCATACTAAGGTAACCAAACTGTCATACCAAGGTAACCAATCCACCTCAACACCTTCAATTTTTTTATAGTGCAGTTGATAACCAAATTTTCACACCAAGCTAACCAAACATTCACACCAAGGTAACCAAACCTTCATACCAAGGTAACCAATCCACATCCACACCTGCAGTTTTGTCATAGTGCAGTTGGTAGCCAAACATTCATACCAAGGTACCCAATTCAGTGTTATTAGGTTACCAATTTATTTTAAATGTGATGCAGTTGGTAGCCAAACCTTAATTTATGCAGTGGGTAGCCAAACATTTCATACCAAGGTTACCAAAACTTCATAAAGGTTACCAATCCACCTCCACACCTTCAGTTTTTCATAGTGCAGTTGGTAACCAAACCTCCATACCAAGGTAACCAAATCTTCATACCAAGGTAACCAAACCTTCAGACCAAGGTAACCAATCCACAACTGCAGTTTTTCCATAGTGCAGTTGGTAACCAAACTTTCATACCAAGGTTACCAATCCACCTCCACACCTACAATTTTTTTCATAGTGCAGTTGGTAACCAAACTTTCATACCAAGGTAACCAAACTGTCATACCAAGGTAACCAATCCACCTCCACTCCTTCTGTTTTTTCATAGTGCAGTTGGTAACCAAACAGTCACACCAAGGTAACCAAACTTTCTTACCAAGGTAACAAAACCTTTATACTAAGGTAACCAATCCACAACCACACCTGCAATTTTTTCATATTACAATAATTGGTAGTCAAACATTTATACCAAGGTAACCAAATCAGTGTTATTAGGTTACCAATTTATTTTGAATGTGATGCAGTTGATAGCCTAACCTTTATGCAGTGAGTAGCTAAACCTTCATACCAAGGTAACCAATTCAGTTTTATTAAGTTATCATTTATTTTGAATGTGATGCAGTTGGTAGCCAAACCTTCATGCAGTTAGTTGTTAAACTTTCAGACCAAGGTAACCAATTCATACTGTAGGTGTGGATGTAGATTGGTTATCTTAGTATAAAGGTTTGGTTACCTTGGTATAAAAGTTTGGTTACCTTGGTACGAATATTTGGTTATCAACATTACATTACACATCACTCTCTTATCTCTCTCTTTCCTATTCATAAAACAAAATTTATTTATAAAACTAGAACTGAAGGTGTTCCAGTGCTATTATTAAGTAGCTAGCTAGCTTATTACATGATGACAACAATTATGCCTTTATCTTTGCCTATGTCATGAACTCTAATTGCTCTCTGGTGCCATGACATTACTAATGATCTTCTCTTCCACTACAACAAAAAGGCTTATTAGCGACTGCATACGATCGCAGATGGGTATCAGCGACCGTATGCGATCGCTGATATTAGTCGCATGTAATCTGGTCGGTGGATGCACAGTAGCGACCAGTACTGAGACTCCTACAGTTCATTTTATCATATTATTATGTAAACATATGATATTTTAGCTACAAAAGATGACTGTAAACATAATATATGTACCCTGGCAGAAATGTGCTGCAGCTGTGATATATTGTCGCCCCGATACGTGTTTTTTGCCTTCTCACCGTCTGATAAACCTGAGGATCTGTTTGAGGCGGCAATCTTGCGCCTCTTGACCCAGCTTTCAGCTATCCACTGGTCACACATCTGCACTCATATGGGTTGTGCGCACCACCAAGGGCTATGCTCATGCATATACTGCTCACCCTGTCCTGGATGGTCAATCTCAGCATTGTGCAGGGCTTTTTGTCGTTCCTTATTTAGATTACCTTTAGTTCGGACGACTCACTTCTGCCAGAATAGTGTCTGAATAACTGATGCATGTGCGTCGTCCCATCTATACCACATCTGCAAACAAAACAACAATAATAATATTAAAACTGTTATATTACTAAACAATATTATTTGATTAACTATGTATTATCTATCAGAATGATAAAAAAATATACCTGAAATTCAACCCAAATTGCATTCTTATGGGCGAGAGGTGTGCTCGCCCATGTAATCACTGGCGTAGGCCAGTTCTGTAAGCATAATTGTGAAATGCACTTCACAAT
Source organism: Panax japonicus (assembly GCA_020205505.1). NCBI lineage: Eukaryota > Viridiplantae > Streptophyta > Magnoliopsida > Apiales > Araliaceae > Panax > Panax japonicus. The sequence goes on from JAINUV010000265.1 coordinate 15,804, forward strand.
TTTACTATCTTGAAAATCACTACAATATACACTAATTTACATTAAAACCCTTGCATTAAAATCACTACTGTATTTATAACAATGGAAATATTAAACCCTTATATATACACGATGTTTAACTTACGTGCTTTCTGGAGGAGGACGGATCTATATAAGAATGCGATCATCCGGATTAATCGGGGCCTTCGGCACATGATTAGGGCCCCGACCCAACCCGCGCTTTCGTGCTGCAGGTTCAGAAGACATTTATAAATAAAAAATTTAAGATGTTAGTATAAGTTATAAATGAAAGGTACATAAACATGTCAAGAATATAGAAAACATCAGGATATGTAATTGCATGTAAACAAAAGGACAATAGGATAGGATAGTCTAGGCATGTATATTTAAGTTACTTAAGGTTACTTTTAGCATCACCACACTTTATTTAATCATCTAACTCATTTTGACTTATCAATGCTCATTTTAGGCTTGAAAAGAGAGCTTAAATTGGTTTTCTTGTTGGCTTTAGTAATGACCATGTTTGGGAATCATTACTATCATGTATGAGTAACTTTGTATCTGCTCATAATAGTCCTTTAAGGTCAGGTACTATGAATTGTCCAAAATAGTCCATTTTTGGCTTTAAAATGTGATTTTTAACAAGTCTCATGCTCAAAATGGTTTAGGCTTGGTTCTTTTAGTTTGTGTAGCTTTCTTATGTCCTATTATGACTATTGAAACTTGTGTATGGGGTCCAAGTATGGTGGTTCACTATTTTAGTGTTCATTGTTCTATAAAGCTTATTTTCATTAATTTTTAAGCAAGAATTTGCACAACACATTATGTAGACCTTAACTAACTTAGGGAACCATTTTTACATGTTATCTATAGGCAATGTATGTACTCATCACTGTCTAACAACACCATTCACACAAGTTGGCCATAACAGTCCCTTATAGGCAACATTTTGGCTACCAAATCTCCAACAGTCTACAATAGAACATATATGGTCTTTAAGCATTACTATAAACCTTAAATCACAATGAAAACTCATAAGCACATACTCTATCATGTTTGAAAAGTGAGTTCAATCTTTCCATACCCAAAACAGCCTTAAGTGCACATCATAGTTGTATTAATATGTTCCAAATATTAGATAAGTAAGAAAATGGAATGAGAAATCCAATAAGAGTATATACAAAAATGAATGTGGCATAGAATTCGATTGTTATGATTGATTCACTACTCATTGTCACTCATTTGTCTTTTGAAGCAAGTTTTCTACTAGTATATATATAACCTAAATTTTTCTACTAGTATATATTTTTTTACACACTTCTCTCTCTGGCTTTTGTTTTGTTGGTGAAAAGTGAAGAAAATGAAGTAACTTGACAATTTATGAGCAATATTTTTGCTAGTTTATTAATTGGTCCCTCAACTCTTTTTTTTCTTAGTCAAGTTACTTAACAAGGATACATATATGATTCGAGGGTCCATATATGAACACAACAAAAAATAGCACATATACTCATTGCCATCACATATTCACGAATGCATATATGGCCATTTGACTTATATATGAAGATTTAGACAAGTATGGATATTTTAGAAATAACTCATTATTTTTATGAACATTAATAGTGTGATTGAAGTTATGGTGCTTGTGTTTGTGTTTGTACTTTTTATTTTCTTTCTATTCTAAGCTAAGTCATATTTATAGCATACATATTAATAGTGTGTCATTTTCTTTATCATCTCGCCTGTAAATTATGGAAAAACTTCTTTGAACCTTCTTCTTGATTGAATTATGGATAAACATAATTCCTAGTTATGTTTTATGTTATACCCATGTTCAAGTTATATGGCCATTTGACTTATATATGAAAAAAAAAATCGGCAGGGTCTCCCCTATAATATGGACTATCCACATGCACAAGGGCATGCATACTAGACCAATTTCAGCAAAATATAATCCCAACACACAAAACAGAATGTGCACAACTATAATTCAAGGCATAATTTAGGAGAATCCAATATTAGTAACAACAATAAGAAGTACTATTTTTGCGAGGTAAGGGATGTTATTTTATTCGAAAATGATATTATTTATTCAATATCATTATACTGAAATATTGGTGAATTTTTTTTTATCAAATTTAGAACTTTTTCATGTCGAGGTTACTATACACGAGTTACTATTCACGAGTTACTATTCACGAGTATTATTCACGAAGCGTGATGATGTTTTTTTTATGAAATTTCTATCTTTTGAGGTCGGAGTTACTATTCACGTATACGGCACTATTCACGAATACGACACTATTCACAGAAAAATTAAATTTTTTTCTGTGTCCAAGATTGTCTGTTATGATTCCTATCTTTGATTGGATCTATGTTTTGATCTTCATTCTTGAATTTTACTCCAATCTGGTTATTTATGAAGTATTTTGAACTTGGATTATTTAAAGTACGAATCCTTAATACTTGTTCTTTTGTTTCACTGGATTCGTTTTCTTTAAAATATTTTCCATCATCCTCAATCCTAAATGATGATATTACTAAATATCTTTGGCCTGTAGTGCAAAGATGAATGATTTCTTGATGAATATCTTTGGCCCGTAGTGCAAAAATGAACAGGTGTTGAGATAAACATGACCGACTGATTAATATCTTTGGCCCGTAGTGCAAAGATGAACAGGTGTTTAGATGAACATGACCAACTGATGAATATCTTTGGCCTGTAGTGCAAAGATGAATATTTGATTCCAAATATATATTGATTGATGTTACAGGGATAAAATATCGACGATGAACTTTTAAATTCATATATAGAAGATAGTAGTTTGCATTCTCTACTCAACTCTTCTAATGAATTATTATTTCTGCTGCGAAGATTGATTTAAAACTGGTTGTCTATTGTATTCTATTAGATTTTTTCCTGTTGAGGACTAACGATAATTTGTTCTATATTATCTTGGTCATAATGTTCTTTACTGGACTAGTTGAGCTCACCCTTTTCCTTGTTGTTCCATTTTTCTTCTCAGGAGGCGAGATTGTAGCGAGTACTAGTCGGGGTGTGGAATGATGGTTCTAGAAGTGGTTCTAGTAGTCCTCACTATTCTATAAAATAGTGTATTAATAATTATAATGAGAACTTATTTGAGTGTGGATATTGTCTAGATGACAATATTTGTATTTTGTCTCACATTTTTTATGTTGTATTAATAAAGTTGTAGTTATTTCTGTACCATGTATTTGGTGACTCAGAATGGGTGTTATATACCTATTTTGGAGGCGTCACAGACTTATTACGTAAGCATCAAAAACCAATACCGTGTGCTACTACGCAACCACGTGTATTACTGTACTTTTACTACCGAGTAGTTCAACAGTTTTAATAGTAAAACTTCCGCGGTTATTTTCATAAAAATAATTCTGTCTTTTTATTACTACGACAATACTTCCGTTGTGATTAACCAATGATTGTGCTGTCGTACGAATATTCCCTGTTAAAACGAATATTCTCCGACCAATCGAATATTATATAACAACTTGCGTACTTCGTAAAATTTATAAATATTACCCACAACTATAACGTTATCTCAAATCCACACCAAAATTTTGAAAAAAATATTTCGATAAAATTAAATCTTTATTCGTAAAATCTGGGGTCTCACAGCCACCGCCGCCATCGCCATTGCTACCTCCTCCATAGCTGCCTCCGAAGCTTCCACCTCCTCCAAAGTTGCCTCCGCCACCTCCTCCGAAGTACAAAATTTGTGCACTCTTTCCTATGAAGATTTGAATTTGAATTATTATTTTGAATTTGAATTTATTTTTGTGGTTAGATCCCAGATATTTGAATTTGAATTATTAATTACTCCTTAATTTTAGGTTTCCTTATTAATGTAAATTGTGTTATTTTTGTAATTATTTTGTGGATGTTTTGTTTTTATAAATATTTTTTAATTGTTGTATATTATTGTTAATGACCCCTACATTCTTATATAACACAAATACATTATACATATTACATTATATACATATTACATACTTTTATAATTTATACATTTGTAATTATGAAACCATTTCACTAATTATGGAATTAATCTATAATAAAGTTAACACTTAGTGTAACGAACTGCTAATTTTAAAAAATAATAATAATTATTGATTATGTATACACCTCCCCCGCCCCCGTCCCCACCCCAAAAAAAAATTTATTGATTATGTATACATCCTGCCTCCCACGCCCACCCCCCCTCCCCAATAATTTCATTAATTTTAATTAACATAATAATTATTAATGTAAATTTTTTTTGAAAGTGCTAATAATAACAAAATTAATGTTTTTAATACTTAAATTAGTCTCATCAATTAAAATTTTTGGTTTCAAACTTGGGTCTAAAAAATTAAAATAAGACTATTTTATTATAACAGAAATTAAGATTTTAGTGAAACTATAATTTTGAAAAATAGGTCGATCTGTATTCGACCCAATAACCATTTAAATTCAAACCACACAACCCATATTAAATATAGGTAATATGGTTTTGGTTCCAAAACCAACCCAAATCTATTTTATGTAACTTACACTACTAAAAAAATGATCATTTATGATGGCAAAAATTCATCACAAAAAGTAGGAAAACCATCACAAAAGGTTTACGTGATGGCTTTAAGCATCACAACGACCGTCTTGTATACGCCCATCATGAAAGGTGTTACGTGATGGTTTTGGCAATCACGCAAACGCTTAGTGTTTTTGTGATGATTAATACAATCACATTAATACGTAATCTATTGTGATTGTTAAAGTCATCACAAAAAAAAGACTAGGGGTCAAATGTAAGAACGTGAATATCTATTTACGTATAATTTATTTCACTATATTAATTGTATCAAATGATACTTGTAGGATTCGAACCCTCCCCTTATTTGCAAACTAAATAAGGAAACATATGTGAGTTGACTTACTAAACAAAATTACTTTTACATAATATTTGGTGATTGCAATGGCACTCACAAATACTCTATAATGATGGTAATATTAATCATCACTGAGAGTCATCATATATTTTATTATTTTGTGATGGCTTAAAAATGCCATCACAAAATACCTTCTTTTTGTAATTGCAAATAAAAGTCGTCATAAAAATCTAACTTTTTTAATGATTGTCACGACCATCACAAAATATTATTTTGATTATTTATTATATTAAAATATTAGTGATAGCTTAATTGCAATCACAAAAAGGGTATATTTATAAGTGATGACTTAGTGCGTCACAAAAAAGAAAATTTATTTTGCGTGAAAAAATTGGTGTGATTGACATGACCATCACAATTATAATACATTGATGGAAAGATTAGTCATCACTAAGAGCCATCATATATACTATTATTTTGTGATTACTTAAAAAGTCCATCACAAATTACTATCTTTTGTGATTATTTTTAAAAACCGTCACAAAGTTCCGTCACGTATTCTTATTTTTCTAGTAGTGTTAAACCTATTTTTTGTCAGGTCTAGTCGCCATAGACCAAAATAGCTATGACGACGATTGAACCATCATCATAGTTCAAAAAAATCATCGCCATATGCGATTGTGTACTATATATATTTTTCTTAATATATATATATATATATATATATATATATATATATATATTTATATATTTAAAGTAGTCATTTAGATGGGTATTTTTTTAAATAAATTCTAAAAAAAATATCAAATATCGAACGAAATTTGAATACGTATCTATAACTTTGAAACAAAAGAAGAAATAATAATTTTTGTTAATGAGATGTGTCATATGTGGGCCATTTTTAACATAACTCATAAATTTTTCCTTTTCTATAGGAGCGTTGGGGAAAAAAAGGAAAAAAAAAATATTTTTCTCATTCATGTGCTTAGTTGTTAGAAAAATACTTAATTTTTGTCAAAAAATACAAAAAAAAAGGAATAAATTAAATAAGTTCTCAAAAAAAGGTGGGAATAATTAATAAATAATTGTTTTCTTCTCTTCTACATGCGTTTGGTATCACAACTTCTTCTTCTTTTCCTTTTCCTAATTTAATTTATCAAAAAAATTTATTTTGTCTTATAAAATAAATATAAATTGGGCTATATGTATATACAAGTTGTGTAGTACACAATCGTACTATAACGACAATTATTTTGGGCTACCGTCGCTATAGACCAGAATATTTATGGCAGCGGTTCATCATAGCTCAAAAAAATTATCATCATAGGTGACTATGTACTACACGGCTGTGTATATATATAAATTATGATATATATATATATGGGATTCCATCCACAACAATCGGTTGTTGGGAAGCAACCCTTTTGGCTCAGCCACTACAACCTGTACTGACCTTAGACACTTTTTTTTATAAGGTTGTAGCGGCTGGGCCAAAAGGGGTTTCTCCCAACAACCGGTTGCTGTGGATGGATACTCTATATATATATATATATATATATACATATATATATATATATATATATATAGAGTCCGGATCCAGTCCGGGATCCCGGACTCTACTAAAATACGGACCTTTTTTTTTTTTTTTTGAAACAACTAAAAAAAAAAAAATTATGGAATTGAAATTTTTCCATAATACAGTGTTTTGGGCGTGATTTGGATGCCTATAACGAAATATGTCTGTACAGTCTGGGCAGACTGTATATACATTGGTTGGGGTAGGTATTAAAAACACGCCCAAAACACTGTATTATGGAAAAATTTCAGTTCCATAATTTTTTTTTTTTTTTTAGTTGTTCTACAAAAAAAATATATATATATAGGGTCCGGATTTGATCAGGTCCGGGAGTCCGGACCTGATCCGTTGTCTATATATATATATATATATATATATATATATATATATATATATATATATATATATATATATATATATATATATATATACGGAGATGATCTAAAGCGGACGAAATAACAGACCAATGAACGGACCAAGGCAAAAACATGCGAGTTTCAAGGCGCGGGTCGGACCAACCCGCGAGTTGGCCCTGAAACCCGCGTGTTTTTGCCTTGGTCCGTTCATTGGTCCGCTTATTTAGTCCGCTTTAGATCCTCCCTGTATGTATGTATATATATATATATATATATATATATATATATATATATATATATATATATATATATATATATGGGTATTCATCCATGGCAAACGTTTGCCATGGACACTATTCAGCAAACAAGTTGATTACTGTTGATCTGGACAATGGAAGGCTTAGATTGGTCAACTTTTCTCCCTGCCGCTACAGCTTCTACTGTAGCGGCAGTCCCTTTTCCTTTTTGTCCGTTTGTAAATTACATTACTGCCCCTAACTTATAATACATGTCTGCCGCTACAGGCTGTAGCGGCAGTGTGAGTCCCACCCATATGGCCCATATGACTATGTAAAGATAAGTTTACATTTATGTATACATAATGTAAAAATAAAAGATAATGATACATAATATAAAAATAAAAGATAATGATAAGATAAGTCTGAATAAAAGATAAACTTATTTTTATAAATACATAATGTAAAAATAAGATAAGTTTGAATAAAACATAAATTTATCTTTTATAATAAAATAAATTTATCTTTTATAATAAAATAAATTTATCTTTTATAATAAAATAAATTTATCTTTTATAATAAAATATAAAATTTATTTTATTTTATTATAAAAGATAAATTTATTTTATTATATTTATCTGTTATAATAAAATAAAATTATCTTTTATAATAAAATAAAATAAATTTTATATTTTATTATAAAAGATAAATTTATGTTTTTATAATAAAAGATAAATTTATTTTATTATAAAAGATAAATTTATCTTTTATTCAAACTTATCTTATTTTTACATTATATATTTATAAAAATAAGTTTATCTTTTATTCAGACTTATCTTATCATTATCTTTTATTTTTATATTATGTATCATTATCTTTTATTTTTACATTATGTATACATAAACTAGCTGGGTCCCGTGCCTCCGGCACTGTATGGGTAGTGAGATTTATCTCAAACTTAAAACGGCCCAGATGATTTATTAAGTGAGCGGGAAATTCAAAATCATTATTAGATAGATTAGATAGATAGATGTATTTTATTAGATAGATGTATGGACGGTGGGATTTATCTCAAACTTTGGACGGCCCAGATAATTTATTGAGTGAGCGGGAAATTCAAAATTATTTGTATTTTATTAGATAGATGTAAACTTACCTTTACATAGCCATATGGGCCATATAGGTGGGACTTACACTGCCGCTACAGCCTGTAGCGGCATGCATGTATTATAAGTTAGGGGCAGTAATGTAATTTGTAAACGGACAAAAAGAAAAAGGGACTGCCGCTACAAGCTGTAGCGGCAGGGAGAAAAGTTGACCAATCTAAGCCTTCCATTGTCCAGATCAACGGTAATCAACTTGTTTGCTGAATAGTGTCCATGGCAAACGTTTGCCATGGATGAATACCCTATATGGGTATATATATATATATATATATATATATATATATATATATATATATATGAAGAATGCAGTCTATTCGGCTCAAGCCTATACGGCTAAATATACCACAAGGCACAAGCCAGAAGCCAGGTTGATTGAGCCGATGCTGCTGTAACGCGTCCTTTAGAGCTCACGTGTCACCATATGATCATTTTTCTCTGGCCGGAAATAGAAATTTGTCAAGTCAAAATCTTCAAACTCAACTTTTTCTACTCTTTCCCCCCTTATGACTTCAATAAAGTTATTCATAGACTCTACTTGTTCTTAATGTGAGAATGTATATGCTTTACTCAACGTTTTATTTTGGTATTATGTGTAATTACGTTTTAAGTGTTAATTAATATGCAAGATGTAATGTAATTAATTGTTGAAATAAACGTATTATCAACCGTTAAATTTCTCTAATTAGGTAATTATATATTTTTACACTTGTGCGTCTTTAAATTTATTTTAAATATAATTTAACATTTATAAAAAATAATTATTTAAAATAAAATTATGTTCAAGTGTGTGCCTTTTCTCAGCTACACATTTTTAATTTTAAAAAAATTGGGGTTATCTAAGATAATTTGCCGTGAACTTGATCGTTGTACACCATCTGTATATATTTGGTGGTTTGATGATCGATATATATTCTCGTTCAGAGTAATTAAAAGGATACCGCTTGAACAAATATATACTCGGTGACATTTATTTTAATGACACGTGACACTTTTAATGATGTTTATTACTCTAATAATATCAATAATTAATATTGTTGCTTAATTGAACAATATAGATCATTCGATTTAATTAATTAAAATTAAAATAAGATAAAATGAGAAAGAGGTCATAAATCAATTGTACACTCAATGTTCTGATTCATATATCTAATTTCCAAATTCTACCCACCAACGTTTTGTTTATAATTTACAGTTTCTTACACTTTCGTCCCCACCATAATCTTGTATACCTATCCCCTCAAACTAACAACTAACTTACTTTCGCTATCCACCGTCCTCTCTTTTTCTCTCTCCTCGTATGTCTACACATGTAACTACTCGTCTGTGTCCCTATTTAATGCAGCTTGAGCTCCCATATAATACCAAAACAGCTTACCAATTGAAGAGCTTACTTATATATATATATACTTATATATTTAATTCCTTCAATTCCTTCTGTCAATACTTAATTATATATATATATATATATATATATATATATATATATATATATATTCAGCCTCGGATATGAGGCTTGCCATTGGAGTAGTTAAGCCATGCAATTTAGCTGCTCCAAAGCTAGTATTTTCGCAATTTGCCACCTCTTTTTCAGTTAAATTTAATGCGAATTCAATGAATATTACATGTTCTTGGGGGCCTAATGGCTCCGGGGAGTGCAGCCTCGGGGTTCGTGCCGCAAAACTCCGAGACAAGTGGATGGAATATCAAGGGATCAGGAACTGGGATGGGTTGCTTGACCCGCTTGATGATGATTTGCGGAGAGAGATATTGCGGTACGGCGAGTTCGTCGAGGCGGCGTACCGGTCGTTCCAGTTTGACACGATGTCGCCGGATTACGCCACGTGTCGGTTCCCTAGAAATTCTGTGTTGACTGAATGCGGCCTCGGAGGAAGCGGGTATAAAGTGACCAAGAATCTCCGTGCTACGTGTGGTGTTCGGTTGCCACGTTGGATTGACCGGGCCCCGAGCTGGGTGACGGCTCGGTCTAGCTGGATTGGTTACGTGGCGGTTTGTAATGACAAGGAGGAGATCGCCAGGCTCGGGAGGCGTGACGTGGTGATTGCGTTGAGGGGTACAGCCACGTGTCTGGAGTGGATTGAGAATTTACGTGCCACGCTGACGAATTTACACGATGATGACGTGGATGAGGAATATGGGCCCATGGTGGAAAGCGGATTTTTGAGCTTGTACACGTCAAGTACTGAATGTTGTCCTAGTTTACGAGACATGGTGAGAGAGGAGATCGGAAGGATCATCAAAGTGTACGGTGATGAGCCACTTAGTGTGACGATCACCGGCCATAGTCTTGGTGCGGCCCTAGCTACACTCACCGCATACGATATAAACTCCACTTCTAACAGGCCGCCATTAGTGACAGTTATTTCGTTTGGCGGGCCCCGCGTAGGAAATAAAACTTTTAGCCACAATTTAGAAAAAAATGGAACTCGAATCCTTCGAATAGTTAACTCCAACGATTTGATCACTAAGGTACCAGGTTTCGTGGTTGAGGAAAATCAAACCGTCCACGTGGCAGGAATGCCAGGCTGGCTTCAGAGGAGCGTGGAGGACAAGCAATGGTTATATGCTGACGTGGGAAAAGAGCTTAGGCTATGCTGCAATAACTCGAATATTGCCACGTGTCATGATCTGAAGACGTATCTCAATCTTGTGAACGGCTTCGTGAGCTCCACGTGTCCTTTAAGAGCCACGGCTAAGAAGGTATTGAGAAGAGCACAACATGATAAACAATTTTTGTTTAGATGATCGAGTAGTAGTTATATATAATTAAGGTAGTAATTTGGAGTTAGGAGGAGATAGAAGTGTACTGTACTGTACAACAAAATAAAGATGTACATTTATTTTCTACAAATTGTATATTTATAGAGATGGCACATATATATGTAATTATGAGGCAACCTTGGTGTAGAGATATATATGGTATATTTAGATCATGTACGTCCTATCCCATGCATGGCTATTTTTGTATGTATAGGATGAGAAATGGCTTTTTTCTTCACGTAAGTACACTCTAATGCATGCATGAATTAATTAGTTTATGGAAAAAGTAATTTGTGTCTTGTTTGATTTAATGAAAAGTATTAAGTCATATATATATATATATAAGATGTATATTGCACGAACGACAAGACTAAAGTGCTGTGTATTGAGTGTGAATAAAGTCTAATCAGATTAGAGAGATAAAAACTGTTATATTTTATCATGTTTTGATTAATATATATATATACTTTGTATATTGCTACAAACACGACTCTATTAACTATATCGAAGATATTTATTTAGTCCGTCCTTCAACTATATATACAATTAACTTAATTTTTATTTTTAAAAATTCTTTCTTATCCTCTAAAATAGTTAATATATTCATGCATGAAGATAATTATTTATTTATAAAATACCGTACGTCTCATATCACCTAAAAACTGGATCAGTTACAATTTCTGTCAAAGCGATGCGCTTAATTAATTCATTCTTAGAAAGAAAGAAAAGAATCGCGCGCATGCAAATGTATTGGTTAATTCAGTGATTGAAAATTTCACTCTTGTTACGTAGTTAGAGAAAGAGATGGGTGCATGCATGGGGATTAAGAATATTATTTGGTTGGACCGTCCATGCGTAAAAGAATTTAAAAAAAAAAAGGTACACGTGAAACACAATATATAACTATGTATATATAGATTGAAGGGCATGATTGATTTTGGGTCCACACCAACTGTTTCACACAAATCCTCCGTCCCATGATTTTCTTAGGCTTATTAATGTATCATCAGTCGTACAAGACATTCAGCTACTAGTACTACGTATTATATATCTATAGTACTTGTTGTTATGGACACTATTCTAGCAATCATTATTTTAAATGTTGATCTGAATAATAAATGGCCAAAATTAACCCCTGTGACAACAAGCTCTTGCTGTAATAAAAGAGCTTTTACATGTGCCACAAGTTGTTGCGGCAGGAGATACTAGAGATAGGTGAGAGTTGGATGATACATCTTGGACTTCTTCTATTATGGTGACAGTTTGACAGCTTCAGGTTGAAGTTTTAGACGTGAAAAAGATTAAGATGAAAAGCTCCAGGTTTTAGTTTTATTTTTATTTTTAAGAACCGGACTATATATATATATATAAGAATATATATATATATATATATATATATATATATATATGGGATTTCATCCGTAGCAACCGGTTGCCATAACACTGTTCTAACAACCCATTTTCTCCCGACCGCTACAAGTTCTCTCGGCTGTTAATAAATTAATAAAAAAAATAAAAAAACACCCCAGCCGGCACAAGCTCAACCGGCTGGGCAGACTTCATTTTGCAATGATACATGCAATGTTACAGACTTCATTTTACTTTTAAGTTTTTATATATGCATGCATGCATGCATGGTTGGTAATTATTATAGTAATATTAATAATAATTTTAATATCATAAACTTATTGCAATGTTTTACAATATTTATATTAATACAATATTACTATATTAATATTTATATTAATACAATATTACTATAATATTAATCTATTACTATAATAATATTTATTATTAATATTAATATTAATAATGCAATATTATTATATAGAAATATTGTAAAAATATTAATATTAATAATAATATTATATATATATTAAAACCGGTTATTATTATTAATATTAATAATATTGTATTATTAATATAACTATAATAATATGTAATATTGTATTAATAATAATATTAATAATAATATTATATATATTAAAACCGGTTATTATTATTAATATTAATAATATTGTATTATTAATATTACTATAGTAATATTGTATTAATATAAATATTGTAAAACATTGCAATAGGTTTATGATATTAAAATTATTATTAATATTACTATAATAATTACCATGCATGCATGCATGCATATATAAAAACTTAAAAGTAAAATGAAGTCTATGTAACATTGCATGTATCATTGCAAAATGAAATCTATCCAGCCGGTTGAGATTGTGCCGGCTGGGGTGTTTTTTTATTTTTTTTATTAATTTATTAACAGCCGGGAGAACTTGTAGCAGTCGGAAAAAAAAGGGTTGTTAGAACAGTATTATGACAACCGGTTGCCACGGATGGAATTCCTATATATATATATATATACTAGCTGGGTCCCGTGCCTCCGGCACTAAATGGACAATGAGATTTATCTCAAACTTTGAACGGCCCAGATGATTTATTGAGTGAGCGGAAAATTCAAAATAATTATTAGATAAATTAGATAGATAGATAGATGTATGGACGGTGGGATTTATCTCAAACTTTGGACGGCCTAGATGATTTATTGAGTGAGCGGAAAATTCAAAATCATTTGTATTTTATTAGATAGATTAGATATATATATATATATATATATATATATATATATATATATATATAGAGTCCGGATCCAGTCCGGGATCCCGGACTCTACTAAAATACGGACCTTTTTTTTTTTTTTTTTTTTTTGCTTTTTTTTTTTGAAACAACTAAAAAAAAAAAAATTTATGGAATTGAAATTTTTCCATAATACAGTGTTTTGGGCGTGATTTGGATGCCTATAACGAAATATGTCTGTACAGTCTGGGCAGACTGTACATACATTGGTTGGGGTAGGTGTTAAAAACACGCCCAAAACACTGTATTATGGAAAAATTTCAGTTCCATAAATTTTTTTTTTTTTTTTTTAGTTCTACAAAAAAAAAAAAAAAAAAAAAATATAGGGTCCGGATTTGATCAGGTCCGGGAGTCCGGACCTGATCCAAAAAGGGGTTGCTCCCCAACAACCGGTTACTGTGGATGGAGACCCTATATATATATATATATATATATATATATATATATATATATATACCATCATTCTACGTGGATGGATGATACACAATTATTAGTAAGGCAATGTCTTCACTATCTTAGTTTTTAAAGATACTATCCGTTGCCCACGTGATACGTGTAAAAAAGAAAATACAAAATATAAAAAAATATATATTAAAATTTACCAATATGAGATTTTATTTTCAAGATTATATTCGAAAAACTATAAAAAAATTATTATTATTTTGATGCTTAATTCAAAAAGAGCAAAAACATGGAGGATGGATAGGAAGCTGGAATGAAAAAGGAAAAAAAGAATGGTTTGTTGTGGAGAGTTGTCCCAAAGAAACAAACCAACTCCCCTCCTCATCTTATTACCCTGCTACCTTATCTATTATATTTTCTCTCATTACTTTTGCAGAAACTTCAGTCCACAAAATTAACATTACCTTCTTTTTCTTTTTTTTTTGTAAAGATTATATTTGAGATTTGACTATTAATTCTAAGTTTTTTTTGTTTGTTTATCATTTGAGACTAAAAATTTATAAATAAAATTAATCTTTAACTTTGTTTAAAAAGACCAATATAGTTTATCCTATCTATTTATACTTAAACTAATAATAATATGATTTTTTTTATTATTAATAGTAAAGGTATTATCGTCTAAACGGTAAATTTTTATCAAATTTTTTAAATAATTTTAAATAAAATAAATATAATATGTGATTATTTTAAGTTATCTCATAAATAATTACATAGAAACATGGGGCTTTGATGATATGATTGATAGTCTATTAGTGTTGTCAATCTGTATATTTTATAATTATTTTTGGGATATGATTATATTTATATGTAAACTTTTTAGCCTTTTAGACCGTCTGATAAAAAAATAATATGAAAATTTCAAAAACCAACATAATAAAAAAAAAATAGATTGGAAAAAATAAATAATCCATTGGAATTTGGATAGACCCAAATAGGCTAAGGTTTATATTCATGTCTACCTTTCTTTCCCTCCTTCCTCTGTAAATAATCTTCCCAGCACTCTGAATTCCATCCATGGCGGTTCTCTCTCTGTCCTTTGTAACATCAATTCTTAAACCCCATAAACCCCACCTTTCTCCACCCTCCCATACGGCGTCGTTTCACCAGAACTACAGTCCGCGACCACTACTTCTGCAACTCCTCAGCATTCTTTCACAGACCCCAATTCAGAACACTTCAAGAAAGCGTCTGTCCCAACTTTTCAACAAGCAATTCAGCGCCTCCAGGTTTGATTTAGCACCCCATTTACGTATTAATTATTTGCCTCCTTAGTTGCCAAAAACATAGGAAATTAATGGAAAATTGAGTTCAAATTTTGGGTAGTTGAAAAGAAAATGCACATTGGTGAACTGGGTTTTCGTTTTCCGGAGTTAATTTGCAGAAATAAGTACACTTTAGTGTTTCTGCTGATATTTTACTGGATTAAATTAGATATTAGCTCAGAAAATATGGTACAAGTTAAGAAGTTGAATGAATTCTTGAATTTAGTTCATTGTGATAAACAAACAAATAACAAACTTTAGTGTTATATATTTGCTACATCACAATTAACGTGTTTTTGGAATTCGAGTAATTCATTAAGCCTTAAACCCTGAAAAATAATCCAAAACATGAATTAGTCCAATGCACTACAAGTCTACAAACTCGTTACTGATTTTCCCCCCTTCTGATTGTACATTTTGGGCGCTTATGGATTAAAACAACAAACAAGCAAAATATATTGAAAACACGAAGTAAATGGAAGTGATGTGGCAACACCTCTAAACGTAATGAAATAAGTAAATAATACATCAGCAAAGATGAACCTATCTCTGTATCAACTAATCTTTCAAAGAATGAGTTTTTTCTGCCTTCACTTCATTAATGCTTCTTTCTCATTACCGAGGTAAATACTAGGATTTGTCGCAGGAATATTGGGCATCTGTTGGATGTGCAATAATGCAGTGCAGCAACACTGAGGTAAATAATAGGATTTGTTATTGTTTTGATTTCATTATACACTTCCCTTAACTGCATTCTTTGATACGTTGTTGCACTCAGTGGCGAAGGCAGAAAAAATTTTCAGTGGAGTCAAATTACTAAATTACACCCACAAAAAATCTATTACATCATATATATATAAAATAAAATTCAGTGGGGTCAAATTACTAAATTACACCCATAAAAAAATCTATTACATCATATATATATATATATATAAAAAATATTCAGTGGGTGTCAATTAACCCCACTACTCAATACGTAACTTTGCCCCTGGTTGCACTCCTACCTTTCTCCTTTGGTTTTGCTCCTCAATCACTCATCGACTATAAGCATAATATTATCTAGGGGTGCAAATCGATCCGGGTAACTCGGTACCCGATTCGAATTCGACCCGAAAATATGATCCGGGTCTCGGATTCGGTAGCCTTCCGAGCCAAATATGGACCAGGGTTCATTTTTGGGTTATAAGACAGATCTCGAATTTGAGCATAGTACTGTTCGCTCGTTTGATGGTTCGAACTAGCCTCTTCCATCTGAACCTTACTCGATCCTTACTCGATGATCCTTACTCGTTTAAGGGTTCGGTACTCGATCTCTCATAAGGAAGTGGAAAGGTTAGTCGTTTTGTTTCACTCGTTTGTTTAATTAATATGTTGATTGTTCAGATTTGAGATTTCTCACTTCACAGACCACAGTTCACACTTCAATCGTGGAAATCGAAATCGTCTCTTCGTTTACATAAAAATTAATGAAGCCCTATTCCCAAAAGAAGATTGATGAAGCTGAAGCATGAAGATCGAACTGTAAATGCAAGTTGCGTAAGTCAGTTCTTACTTATATATATATTTGCTTCTTCTGAGTTCTGATTACTCCTATAGTTTTGTTATTCCAAGAATCCCCAATCAAAAAATTAAAACCCTAATTTTTAGCTTTCAAGTTTCAATTCTATCTTATTCAATGGAACACTTTGATGCTTCAGGTATATACATTTCTTGTTTGTTCAGTATAGATCTGTACTTTTTTGTTGATTGGTATATTGGAATACATATGTTTATCAGATTATGGACTTATGTTTTTAGTACTTGTCTAAGACCTTGCTATGATATTCTAGTGTTTTCATCATCTTTTACTCGTGCCTAATCCTTCTATTAATAGTCTGTAGCTTTTAAAGAGAAAGTGGGGTTAACCCATGGTGTTGCTATACCATGTTCATTAAGATAATTCAAATATTGCACTTGCAGATATCTTTTAGGTGCTGATTTATTTGCATCAGAGATCATAATGATTATTTGGAGTTTTTTTTGTTCTCTTTTCTAGAATATAAGCCTTTTACTAATCTTATCAGTTTAGTGGTTTTATTCTTAGAAGTGAATGTAAATTTTTCATCCTTAAAACCTCAATATATATAAATATACCACTTTGGCTCTTTCTGTTATTTAAGTGAGTATCACTTTTTCTTTCACAATGAGAGGACACTTGAGTTATTGCTTTAAGAGCATCACAGTGTACCAAGAGAAGAGATAAGTTTATATATTTTTTTCTGAACTAACTATCTTTGCTACTACAATTCTGTTAAGATTTCCGAACATGTTCTGAAATCTGTTTCAACACACTAACTCCTTGCAATGCAACATCAATCTAATTCTGATAGAAGTATAATTCTGAAGTTTAAATTTTTTTTATGGTTACCCTCTGAGCTTTTGATTGTTCATCTTCTGCAAGAAAAACTTTTGTTATATATGTTTTTTACCTAAGCAAGAAATACTAACCACTCACAAGTCACAATGAGCCAGTCTTTGTGTTGCAGCAAAAATGAGCCAGTCTTTGTGTTTGGTTTGTGCACACTCATGGATATGCTATGCAGCAGCACACTCATTGCATTGGGGTTTCAGTTTGTGTCGCAACAGCTTTATGGCAGCACACTCATTGCATATTTGCTTGGTTTCAGTACTCATCGCATATTTGGATTCAGTTTGTGTTACAGCAACTCTATGGTATTAGTTTGTTTATTTTAGTTGTTTGTGTATTGAATATTTGGTTTCAGTTTATTATTAGTTTGTGTTGCACAACCTCTTGTTTCAGTTTATGTTGCACAGCTCCTTGGTCCACTTACTATTGTTGTGTACTCTGAGGTATGTTGTGTACTACTTGAATCATATGCACCTATCTACTTAAGCTTCATTCAAAATTCAAAAACATGTCAGAGAAAGTTACGAGGAAGTGGGACAGAGAAGACTTGGTCACCTGAGGAGTAACAATCCATGGTATTAATTATATTTTATTTTTCTTCTTTCTTTATTTTTACGAGTAGATGGCGATGAATACTACTGAATCGTCTATTTTGATCAAATCTTTAATTCCTGTTGCAAAGCACAAGAAATGTTTAGCTTTATAACTCATAACCTTCCTTAACATTATTATTTGCTTTTAACAGGGTTGCTTTCCAAGGCTGTTGCAGAAATGGCATTTCAGATTCGGTATTATCCTTTAACTGTATGAAATGTAAGCAATGATATCCTTTAATTGGTTTCTGATGGGAGTGATAATCACTTGGTTATTGTGAATCTTTGGCCATTTGTAAGTTTCTCCTAAAGTGTGAGAATCTCGATGTTAATGTAGGACAGGCATTTTTTAATGAATAGAGCAACTTGTTAGTTAGAGACATAGAGCTAGTATTTCTTCCAGATCTTGAAAGAGCTCGTTATGCAAACATTTTGTCGTTTCACTATTATCTAATTCTGAGAACCAACTACCAAGTAATGGAGGATACAGTTAAATTAGTTTTTTATATTGGCCTCTTGTTTCCGAGCTTTACATGAGTTAATTTGAATCTTTGTATTACAGAATGTCAATGGTGCTCAGGTGGAGAAAATTCTTGACATGGCATCCATCACCCTCCATAAAAATTCAGTACCCGGTGAGTGTTGCTCTGTGTGAATTCTTACCCGACAGAATTTTTTGTGTGACATCTTTGATGCTGTTGAAACACTAGTCTCTAATGTTAGAGAGTGAAAACACTAGTCTCTGCAGGTCATTGAAATGGATATAATTATGCAAGAGCATGATTTCATATCCTCAACTGAAGTAACAGTCACGGAAGACGCTGTAGGCACACCTGATTATATAGCTCCAGAAGTTTTATTGAAGAAAGGCTACAGATTTGAGTGTGACTGGTTAGTTTATTTCTAATTAATGAGGTTCTGTATAATAATTCATACATATATCCACCCATTTTTCGTGTTACATCTGAACAGGTTATGTGGTTTTACACAAATGCTTACTATTAATTTTGCAAAGTTGTGTTATTTTTGCATAGTTATTATTATATAGTTTATTTTGTTGCTGTCATTTTTGTTAATTATATATTATTTATTATTGTTACTATGACTATTACCAATACTGTTACTACTATTGTTATTATTATTATTGTAGTTACAGTTTTCGGATGAAGAGGACTCATTTTTGTTACAAACTTACTATGACTTTTCCTTGCTCTTGGTGCAGGTGCTGGAGATTGGATAACAGGATAAATATCATTGGAAATAAAGGGAGGGTGATGTGTATGTAAGAGATTGGATAAATGTAATGATGTTGCTAAAAATTGTATCATAGAATAATTAATATTGTAAATTTATCATTGTAATATTTGTAACACATATTTTTATATATAAATAAAATTAAAGTTTTTTTAAGTTTTCATTGTATGTCTCATTTTGGTGTGATCCATCTCAGAATCGAGCTCGAATAGAATGGCTCGCGAATTACTCGTTGTGAAAACGAGTCGAGTAACTCCGAGCCGAGTAGTATCGAGTAATTTACGAGTCGAACTTGAGCTGTCTTAGAAATTATCGGTTAAAATTCGAGTCGAATTTGAACACAAATTTTTTGATCCGAGTCGAGCTTGAGCATTACGGATCGACTCGGGTTCATTTTCACCCCTAATATTATCTCACTCACATTTCTCTTCCCTCTTATTGTAATTTCTTGAAAATTGAAACCATTTTATGAGTTGGTTGTCTTTTAATGGAAAAGTTAAACGTGATAAAGGACAAGAAGTGATTTGCATTATTGTTATGAACGGTAGATGATTTGATGCTAGCAAACAAGGTTCCACTATACTAGTCTGGTGCGATTCATATATATGCGCACATTTTCCCTCATTACACACACACACACACACACACACATATATATATATATATATATGTATATATACTTTGGAACACGCACAATATCGATGCATCTATACTATGTATTAAGTCCGCATTACTCTTGTTGAAGTGGTGTTAAATATGGAACCTGTTTACTTTTTATGGTCCAGCTGATTTCCAATTGTCTAATATATAATTCTTTGACCTTTGGCCAGGTTGGAGCTGGAACTATGAATCCTCTGACATTTTTATGGGTTCTTGGTCCAGAACCATGGAATGTTGCGTAAGTATGCTTTCATTGTTGTAAATCTTTATGCAGTGGTGATAATCACATTCTGCCCCTTTGGGCCAACAGGGTACCCTAATAGAAAAAACAAGTGCAATATCACATAGAGTTAAACTAAGAAACTCAATGCACCTGCACCTGGGTGTTGTAGACTATGAGCAAGGGTCCTCGAACACTATTCTTTTATATTTTTCCTCAAACACTCCAACTGGGTGCCTGTATAGATGTGTTTTGGATAGTAAGCTTAGATCAGTGACTTTTGAAATCTGAGAACATAGATAGGAAGTTGATGGATGCTTTGCTTATAGGAAGGTAATTTGTAGGAGACAAAGCAAAAGAAGAAGGAAATACAAGGTAAAATAACTACTTTGGAAAAAAATCAATGCTGAAAAAGATATGGACAATTTTAGGAAAAAACTCTATGAGTTTTAACTGTTACTAGATCAAGCTGATTGAATAATATCAATAAAATTTGTACTGCTAGAAATATTGTAATTATTTTTGTGCTCATGCATCTTTAGTTGACCTACAAACACATTAAAACTGAACTTTTAGAGCATACTTATGGACTAGTTTAAGAATTTCATGTAAGAGTGAGCATATGTAGTGGGACATATTTTAATGGTCATGTTGGACTAAACCATTAAGGATATGAGGAGGTGCATTAAGACTTAAACTTGGAGATAGGGATTGGTAGCAAGTGTATTCTAAGTTTTGTAGTGTTATTCCAAAGTTAGAGATGAATGATAACTGTTCAAGTTTGTTTGACCATGATATAGTTGATTTTTCTTCTTTCTAGAAAAGATTGTTTTTATTATTTCCTAAATGGAAGTGTATATATTTATTAGCAAGCAAGATTAAGGGT
The DNA here is from genome assembly GCA_020205505.1 of Panax japonicus. Taxonomy (NCBI): domain Eukaryota; kingdom Viridiplantae; phylum Streptophyta; class Magnoliopsida; order Apiales; family Araliaceae; genus Panax; species Panax japonicus. Next base: position 37,220 of record JAINUV010000265.1, read on the forward strand.
ATTCCAAAAGAGACCTTGACTTCACAACATGTGATAAAGTTAATAGAGGCTGAGCAAAGAGATAAGGAATCTGCTTACTAGCTGATAGAATACTTAAGTTTAAAACTATGATGCTCAAAGAAGACTTGTTTAAAAAGAAAAAATTTCTCAAAGAATCAAATACGGTAGGTTGAAGATGGAAGTAGCTTAATGCAGATAGTGATGGAATAATCTTTGTAAACGGAGATTTTTGGGGAATTATAAGAGTCCCCCCCCAACCCCCACCCACACCTCTTGAGCATTTTGGTTTTTATATGGAGTTTGCTTTCACATAGGTCTACTTTTCATTGTTGGATTCTACTTCTGTAGTTTTTCTGACGACTGCTCTATTTTTCTTTGCTTTTCTTTATTCTTTTTTTCTCATGGATGTGACTGCTGATGTGGTAGCTTCTGGTGGAAGGTACGTAGAGCCCAGTATCCGGCCAGATGATAGTCGTTATGGTGAAAACCCTAATAGGCTTCAAAGACATACTCAATTCCAGGTTAACTATGGTTTCATTTTTTGATTAGATGATATAATTATGGTCAGTTTATTGACTTGGTCAGTGCTCTTAATAGTATTTGGAGGTTTTGACCGTCTTTTACCTGACTCTCTAATGTTATTCCATATTCATCTCAGGTTTTATTGAAGCCCGACCCTGGGAATTCACAAGACCTGTTTATTAGGAGCCTATCGGGCCTAGGTTGTGGTTTGACCTTTTAACATTATCATTATCCATTGTTATTATGACCAAAATGATTATCTGTGTGGTAGTTTTGGGGTTGCTGATGTCTCATGTGATGAGTTCTATTTTTCTTGTGAAATGTCATATCATAAGTACTACTTTGCATGAACATAATGCTAATCCAGCAATATTTTCCTATAAGGTCTACACCTGAGAAAGATTGCTAGGATTAAGCTTATTAGTAACGGATTTCCTGTAATGGACCTTGACTTTCCAAACAAGAAACCATAGTAAACCAGACATAGTTCAAAGTTGCAGTAACGACTAACGACTTATGTTTTGGAAGATCATTTTTGACTCATAATCAGTTTTGGACTTTTGGTATTGGTTTCGAGCGATACACACCGAGTTAGGAGCTTCAAAAATTTTAAAAAAAAATTATGAAAAAAATCTAAATAATAAGAACAAGATAGATTGGTTAAATTCACAAAAAAAAATTGTAGTAAACATAGCACTGTAAAATAGACATCTCGCAGATATATCTAATGCTACATTGCATAAAAATTGAACAATAAATTGTTAAGATATTTTCAAGCTATACTTATCTAGGTAATATATTGGTACAATTTTTTTAATTAATAATATGTAGTGTGTGTGTGCGCATGTGTATATATGTATTTTAAAGTAAAATGGCTACAATTTTGTTAAGCTCTAGTTAACTTAGGTACTATATAGTATGTATAATTATTTTTTGTTAAGTAGTTTAATTATAATTTTATAAGTTGTAGTTAATGTGAATACTAGTTTTATTTTAGTTATTAGTTATTAATACCAATATAGGTACTGGTTAAAATGTATTAAATATAATTTAATTTTTTTGTATGTTTTACGTCAATTGCAAAAGAAGTGGAAGTCCCATGAAATGACTATATCGCGCTTAAGTAGATGCTTAAGCTGGAGAGTAAGATATGAAAGAGACGAGGAAAACTACAAAAGCCTGGCAAAAGGAGTCTCTTCGGCCCAAATATACTCCTTTAAACTAATGGTTGAGTGCTCAAATCCCATACCTTATGAGAGAAATAAACGAATTATAATGTGGGAAATGAGCTCCCAAATATGGGATGGGTGGAAAACGTTGATGTTTTCCTTCGACTAAATCAAATATGCTTCTTATTGTCAAGCTAGATTTATTGGTCTGTTAATTCTTTAGATCGGTCATGAAGGTTTTATCATCTTATTAACTAAAGGAAGTTAAAAATATCTCACTCTGGTCACACTTGTATGTGGTTTACTATGTTAACTTTTATTGCTCATCTCTTAACGTTCCTTTTCGTCCAGTTGACTTCGGACCTGCACAGGGAATAAATCAGTGATTTGGCGTTAACGTCGGGGGTGGCGTGAGAGTAAATACTTGGTACAGGTGAGAGAGGTTAACAATGGAAGTCCTTAGAGTTAGAGGAGAGAGAATAACTTATCTTTTACTAGGTAAAAGGGGGTTTTATAGGGAGGCTTTGGCGCCAAAGATTGGTGCACAGGGTTCTTCGCCGCCTAGAGGCACCTGACATTGTCACATGTCCTTCGCCACGTTGTAAGTGGTACTTGATGTGATAGTTGTTCCCAAACTTTGATGTGACAGACATAGTCTTATGAGTCTGCTATGCATTTAATGCATGCCACGCATGACAGACATTGGTAGGCCATTTGTGGTGTGATATTTGGGTATGACTGATGGTTGGTGGTCGAACTATTCCACTCTGGTGGGATGGGGGAGGAGTATCCTAACATACTTCTCCGACATCAGATTTCACATTAATATGGAAAATTAGTGCAGAAATCGTACATCGGTCGAAATCGTAGTCGAGAACGCCACCCTTCGGATCCATAACCCTCATCCCGATCTCTAGCGGGAGACAACTTTGGAGCAACCTCTGTTGTCGGAAAAACCTCCACCCCGACCACGTCACCAACACCATCGACAGTAACATTATTGGGGCCCACCACTCCATCCCCACCGATACCAATGCCCCAGATCAACATCATCTCCACCAACACTACATCACCCCATCGACCGTCACCTCTATAACTACAGACTCGCCTTGCCCCCCACTGTTGGAATAGGAGTGTCCTCCACCTCTAACATAGACTCCGTCTCCCCAAAACGCAAAAAACAAAGAGACGATAAATGGAAAAAGGAAAATAAACAACAAAAAAGAAGAAAAAAAGAAGGCTTACTTGGAAAAACTTGAATGAAACGAACTCTCACCGGCAACTATGGACTCCTAATGCAAGGAAAGGCACGAAGCACTCAGGATTAAAAAATAAACGAAGAAACGAAATCAGAAACTAAAGTCCTCAAACCCTTTTTATAAATAAAAATACCAACAGCCCAAATCGTATCTTGTCATCGGCTGAGATCAAGCTGTTTAAATTTTAAAAGAACCCCAAGAGAAGTTAAAAAACTCCTCACATCCTCCAACAAACACGCCAGCTGATGGGACAGTTCAACACACATCCTGAAAACGGCTCCATTATTACTCAGTCGTTCTCCACACAAAAACATTCACTTGCGCACAACTCCCAAGACCGACAATGGAAAAAACTCTCACGTCCTCGCCGGAGACAACAAATGCGTTTTTTTCGGTGGGACAAATCTTCCCGAAGACCAACTCCTTCGAACAGAAAGAAATTATGTGCACTTCATATACTCCTCCCCCATCTCACTAAAGTGGAATAAAGGAGTGGGGGCAATGTTTGAATATAGCACCTTCAAACTTCGGAAATAAGTTCATTGCTGAAGATCTGAATAGTTCGACCAACCATCGGTCATATCATATCTAATGACCACACCACAAATGGCCGACCAATGTCTTCCATGCATTAAATGCAGAGCGACTCATAGAAAATTGTGTCCGTCACATCAAATCTTGGGGACAACTATCACACCACGCACCGCTTATAACGTGACAGAGGACGACAATGTCTTGTGCCTCTAGGCGCCAAAGAACCCTGGACGCCAAAGCCTCCCTATGAAATCCCCTTGTACCTGGTAAAAGGTAAGTCATTTTCTCCCCTCTAACTCTAAAGACCTCCATTGTTAACACTCCCTCTCTCACCTGTACCTGGTACTTACTCTCACGCCGGAGAGCAGCCCCGACGGCAACGCTGGGTCACCGGTTTATTCCCTTGTTCAGGTCTGAAGCTGGACGAAGAGGAACGTTAACAGTTGTATAATTTTCAATTAAAGCCTTATATTTGCAGTTTGATGCTTGACATGTATCAATGTTAATGAACATGATATTCGTTTTGTGGAGGACCGGTAAGATTGTCTTATATGGTCAATTAGGTAGATGAACCAACAAATGTATCTGTATAAAAACAAACGTCATATAAACTTTTTGAACTTCAGTCAATATAATATAGAATGATGGCAATTTGTGCAGTGATACCTTGGTTAGATTACGTTACACAGACCCATTGTGGTGAATAAAGAATGTTTATGTATAAAACAGTATAAGTTTCTTTGTAAATGCATCCTCTCTTTACTTGAAATACTAGTAGGTGCTTGGTGCCTGGGGATTGGGCTGGGAGATTTGGATGGATGGTATGGAGATCACACAATTTACCTACTTCCAGCAGGTTCTTACTTTTTACTTGAAAATAAATGTCGATGTTCACATATTTTCCTATTCTTTTGGTTTCTGTTATATATGTTTCCTCAAATTGTCAAAAATGATTTGCAGGGAGATCATTTTTAGAAAATTCAGTATGCTGATGGAATTACATATGGAGAGCTTTTCTCAGAGAATGAGTAATGACATACTGGATTTATTGAGTTTATTATAAATAATATGATTGCTAATGCCATGATGAGGGGACTACAGGTGGGTGTCTTCCTTTCTGGCTTTCTTTTTTTAAGTTAAGGCTAGCTTTCCTACCTGCCATGAGAATTTCCAAGTTTTCCTGCTAAGTAGTTGCATTAATTTTGATGAGGAAAAGAAGTAAAAAAATGTAAAATATTTGCATTGAAAATAAAATACAAAAGGAGAAAGGAAATATCTTGATCCTCTACTAAAATGTCCTTTTGTTCAAAATGGAAAAACTTATGTATTTTTAAGTCTATGCAACTCATTATAGGATTTGCACAATATACAATAACTTGAAAATAGGACTTTGCAGGGGTACCGTGTCTGCAATAGATCGTTAATATTGAGTATATCAAGAATCAAAGACCAGAGAAATTCCTCGACTTTGGAAACTTTGGTTTCCCACATTAGCAAGTTTAACAAAAAGGATAGTCTAATAGTAATTTGAAAATGCAATAAAAAAATTACTAGAGAACAAAGCAGAGATGTCTAATGTTCAGGTTCTTTTCCGGAAGGGGATTTGTGCCCAAGCGATTGCTTGAATTCTTTAAGGGGACCATAGTACCTATTTCCTTGAAAGAAGACGGAAATATATAGGTCTTGTCAAAAGATACTGAATTAAAGTGTGTTAAGAAAATTAAGGTGAAAAAGAAAAAAATATAAAATTGAGTCCAAAATACTGTAGGTGCACCATTTCTGCTGTGTTTTGGAAACCCTATTCTATAGGATTTTGTGGTAGAAATGCTTACTCAAGAAAACAGTTCCAGGTCTTCTGTATATTAAACCTACCTGTTGACACTGTATCAAGTTGATCTTCCCCTTTTTATTTATTTAAATTTGTTTCATTAAATTATGTAACTATGTATGAAGTGGGCACACTTTTATTACACGCGTCTTTCTATCATGTTGCTCACTTGGGCATGCAACAGTTTATTTATCATGCAACAGTTTTATTTTATTTTTTTAATAAGTAATTTGGCATGCTACAGGTATACCATATTTTTCGAATTTTATGTCTTGTAAACTTCTTAATCTTTCTTATATACAGATTTTATGCATTCACTTTTGTTCCACTTATATTTGTATATCAGTTGGATAACTTGAAAAAATCATCTTGTTAAATAGTCCTAATCTCTTTTGATTCTCGTTCTCCATTCTGGTTTCCTTTTCTCTCGTTCTTTTTTGTACCTAGTACTCTTTTCATTCATATAATATCAGCTTCCTACTTCATTTTTATCTAATATTTAAAGTAGGTCAACTTGTCTTTGTGCTATGCTTCAGGAAGGAAATGAGTGCATATTATCTCGAGCATGCCAGTGTGGAACATATTAAAAAGCACTTTGATTTTTTTGAAGCAGAAGTGCGTTCTTTACTTGATTTGGACCTTGCAATACCTGCGTATGTTTTCTTTTATTTTTCCTACTATATAATGCATGATAATTTGTGCTGTTTTCTCCATATTTTTTCAATTAACATTTTTCTCTACAACGTGTTAGGTATGATCAGCTTTTAAAGACCTCTCATGCTTTTAATATCTTAGACTCTAGAGGTTTTGTTGGTGTAACATAACGAGCTCGTTATTTTGGTCGAAGGCGTAGGTGTGGTTACCTTTCTTGCTTGTTATGGAATATCAATTTGAAAATTGTGGAAGCATTCAATGTCACCAGGTTCTTCATCTCTTATGAAACATGCCTTAGACATGGCCATATGCCCTTTGAAAATTCATTTATTTCACTTCTGTATTTGCTTATGCATGTTTTCAACCCCCGATTTGGTGTTGACGATACAACTTCATCTATTAAATCTATGAATAATTCTATTGGTTTAACTAGTCTATTACAGACATTACATCAATTATTTACCTCCATCCCTGGATCGCAACATCTTTTCTTAATATTCACTAATATTATACTTGGTAAAAATTCATTTAATTAAAAACTTAACATCATATTCTTTATTCTAGAATCGTAAACTTTACAATTTTCGGTTATATCTCAAAGTCATAACAATTACAACTTATTCTAATGCATTAAATATGCAACTCCTCCAACCCTACTTCCTCTTAAGTATTCTATAATTTCAACTTCAATCCAACACTAAACCCTTCTTCTCAACTTCATCACCATTTATCTATCCTAGACTTTCAATATTAACAATCAGCCAGTTCCCAGGAAAGAGGGGTTTTCGATAAGGATTTCTCCTTGTTGGCGCGCAATTAGATAACCAAACCTTTTTTCTCGACAGAACTTTCTAGACATTGTCAATAATGTTAATCTAGCATAGTTAAATAACTCCTACATCTATTAGCTTAAATGTACAGTACACAAACAATACATTCTTATAATAATTCTCAACTCTTTTAATCACATCTCCAAAGTTATTACAACTTTAAGTTCTATTACATGAAAAGAAGACAACAATAATAATCTCTCTTGACCTAACTATTCTTCTTTCACTTTTTCTTTACTGCCAGATTCTGCTGGTAATTCTTCCTTAATTGCAAGTAAGATTTTATTCGTAAGAATGTGCATAAGATTGCTCAGCAAATCTAACTCACCCTTCTCTTGTTCAAAGGGATGAAACAATTGTTCATAATAGTAAGCTGATGGTTGTTAAACCAAGAATTGTTCGTCAGTCATAAGACTTAGAACTCTCCATTCGTCAGTCATAAAGACTTAGAATTCTCTGTAGATATTATAAGGGGATCAGCCTAATAATATCCTAGGTCAACACCTTCTATACTAACAACTTTCGTTTTTAACAATATAGAAGTCGATTACCCGACACATCATAAATTATTACCCATGAATAAGGGTTGTTCATTTCAGTTACTAAGCTACATATTCCGCCCCAAAATAATTTGGTTTGACACAATATACTCAACTCAAATAAAGAATTATAACAATTCAATATCCCATCAATAATTATTTCTAAAGGAATAGCTCAATAATTATTCCGAAAGGAATAACTCAATACTCGAGTTAAGTCGAATCAAATGACAAATAACTCTTCTCAATAAATCATTTCACAATATATAATGAGCTTCATAATTCAAAAAATTTTTTTGAATGAAATTCAACAATTTAAAACACATCGTTGAACTTTGTGGATCAAATGAGTTAGAAAACTTGCCTATATTATTATTGTTATTATTATTATTCATATATTATTATTATTTTCGTCTTTCGTATGGTCTATATTATTCATTAGGTCAACATACAATTAGTCATAAACATGACTTTACTCTTATTACTTAATTAATCTTGAGTATGAATTTTATTTCAATATTTTATTACTTATTATGTTTGATTTTAATGTTAACATACATATAATGCTTTATCTCATTTAATTAATTTGTCTAATGAAGCAATTTAGTAGCTAGTTTTATTAAGTTTTACAACATAAATATACTAACATGCATAATCATGTTTTACTTTCCTTATTAGGACATTTACTTAAGTTAGCTTATTATGAACATATGACTTGCTACTTATTAACATATAATTTATGTTTAGCATGCAATATTACATGATTTCAAATATAAGAATGATTAACTAACAAGATTACGACAACTTGTAAATTACCTCTTGAAGTTGCAAGCTTTAGATTATCTTGAATAAGCAAGACTTGATTTTCTACCTCTCAAATTTATGTGATCTTACTATGCTCTCTCTTAGAATTACTTTGGAATTTAATGAAGATTATTAGCATAGCTTAAGGGGTTTATTTATAAGCATCCAAGACTTATGATATAATGGTCATCACACCACAACCAATCAAAGTGGTCAACAAGGCCACCAAGCCATGATTCACATAAAGCCACCAACACATAACAACTCCACTTACAATTGACCAATAAGGCCATGTCCTATCACTTGTGTCTTGCAACAAATGTGTTGCAAGGCAAGAGGCCACATCTCAACTCTTCAAGCTTGACAACACCACAAGCAAACCCTTAGGCCACATCTCTCCATCATATGCTTGACAACACATTAAAGCAAGCAAAAGTCAAATTGATGACTAACTTCATAAGGCAAGAGTACTTCCATACACCATATGTAAGTATTTCATAATTCCTAAATGGCCAAAAATACCCCTACTTTCTCTACAACATAATCGAATCCTATTTAGTTTGGTTACTCCAACTAGTTAGTTAACAATAATCGTTGACTTTGACTTTTTCGTATTACTATCATATTATTCTCGTATTTTTTAATAGTGATTTCCTAGTTAGTTGTACAAAAAATTTATATACTTGTACTTATAATGAAACCACACACATTCAATCACATAACCATAGTTATCAAGGCGCCAAGTCGAGGCAAGGCGACAGCCGGGAGCTCAAGCGCTTAGTCAACAAAGCGCCCGACTAGTCGTCCACAAGTCAACAAGTCGTTAACAATGTAAATTTTGTACGTATAAAATTATATATATTTAACATTTATATGAATATTTAAATATTTATATTTCTAATGATTTACCATATTCAAAATGCAGGTTATAGCATATCAAATCACAAGAAGAAGCGGACAAGATCAAGTCAAAATGATAATTTTACTATAGTTGTAATTTTTTGAACTTGTACCAACTTCAAATTATATAAATGGTGATACATTTGTAATATTTAGTTTAATTCAATATAATTTTTAAATTTATGTTTAGTTTCTTAAGTTTTAAGATTGTATATATAGAATAATTTTAAATTATTATGATAAAACAAGTAAACAAGCATTGTTAAGATAAAATTATAAACATTCATATAATCATATCATAACATTAGACAACCCTTAATAAGATAAAGATATGTTCACTGTGACATTTCCAAAAATAAACTTAATATAGAAATAAAAATAAAGTCATACAAATCTTCAACTCAAAAGTCTCATTTTTCAGAATGACAAGATCACTTAAACTATCAAGCAAAATCATCATCTCTCCCAACAAGGGTATCATCACTCGAAACAGTAGTTACTCTTCTACCATAATCATCATCCATATCCTCATCATCATTAGGAAGGCCTTCCTCCTCTTCTCCAACATCAGAATCATGGTCATTCATAGCTCTTATCCTCGGTTCCCTCAAAGTCGAAACACCACCACGTTGTGAGTAGACATGACACGTTCTACAAAGATTGTGACCCTCAACGGCATTGGATGCATCAGCAGCTCTTTCAACATTCTCCAATGTAAGATCATCCCCATGATGAACTACATCTTGCTCAGACACTATCCAGTCATTACCCCAATCAAAATCTTTTAGGACTAATGGATCAAAGTTTCTTCCAAGTTCGCGCCTCTTTTGAAAACTATCAACAATTCGGCGATTGTATTGCACATACACCAAATCATTTAACCGTTGATGCTCCAACCTATTTCTCTTCTTCGTATGAATCTGAAATTTTTGTTTAAACAAATATTAAGCAAAAGAATATATAAATTTTTTATAGATTTAGTTATGTACTAATTAATATTAAATACAACATATTTAATTACTAAATACTTACAAACTCAAAAGTGCTCCAATTGTGTTCACAATCGGAAGAACAACAAAGGTCGAGAATTCGCTTTGTAAACTTTGTAAGCTCAATAGCACAACCGCCAAAAGCATTCCACCAATTAACAACATTAGATGTAAAAAATTAAAAAATTAAATATAGTCTAAATTATAAAATTTAAGCAAACTTTATAATTAATTTAATATACTCACTAGGATTTTTTGTCTTTCGTTGCCTAATCGACATGTCTGTAGAAAATTCGTCACGAGAAGATTCATAGACATCAACTAGGTCACTTATCATGTCTGCCAAATCTTGGTTGGGAACCATTTTTGCAAGAATATCGTTGAAGTTGTTACGTTGTAAACTAAAACAGATTCTTCATCTTCTTTCATGTCAAAATACTTTCCCGGATTTAGAAACAATGCTGGCCCATATAACTTTTGCTCTATTTGGCATGCCCATCTCCGTTCAATAATGTTGATCACTTTCTTATATAGCCTTTGTTATTAAAGACATCTTTGATCTTCTTCTTTGCAAATTTCATCGCAACAAGAATCTCAGGCATAGCTTGCCTCTCATCCGAATCCACAATCCTCAAGACAACAAGTAATGGTTGTGACGCTCTAATACAATTTTCAACGACATGCCAAAAACTAAACGAAATAATTGTATCATACACTTTCTTATCCGCCTCTGTAGTCGACAACTTAGAATGTGTTCAATCATCATTGAATAACTGTCTCAAAGCATCCTTGTGCTTGCACAAGCTTTGAAGGGTCAGAAAAGATGTAGCAAATCAGGTGACTCTCGATCTCACAAGGTCCCTCCCATTGGTTTTGCTCCTCATCGCATCATGAAGGCGACCATGTCATAAAAATGAATGTTTTTATTTTTCTTGCCCTCCCGATTGTAGACTTAAACTGTTTCAAATTGCCTATGTCCTCTAGCATAAGGTCTAGGCAATGGGCTGCACATGGTGTCCAGAATAAAGTACGTCTCCTCTGCATTAAAATCTGACCAATTGCCTTATATTTGGAGGCATTGTCTGTCACTACTTGCTCAACATACTCGGACTCAATCTCTTTGATCTTCCCATCAAGCAACTCAGCCAACATGCTTTCATCTTGAAATTGACTAGAAACATCAACGGATCCCATAAAGTAAGTCCTGCAGGACTATTAGCAAAAAAAATTATCAAGTGTTTGCCTCTTCTGTCTATTCATCCGTCTGATATAAGAGTGCAACCGTATTGCTTCCAAGAAGTTGTGTTTCTCCTTCAGTTCCTCTGTTTTAGTCTTTGCCTTCGCTAAAAGAAAAACTCTCAACTCGTGATACGAAGGAGCCTTCAAACCCGGTCCATGTTGCCCGATAACCTCTATCATCACCTCAAAACTTCTTGAATTTGCTGCATTAAAAGGGATGTCATTCTAATAAAATCAGTTGACAATGTACATGTGTACTTTGTCTTTCTCTTCCGATGACCTTAGACGATTCTCCAAAGTTGTTTGAGTAGGACCTTTGCGATGCCTTTTGTCTGTGGCTTAGGGAATTGAAATACACTTTTCATCCTTTTAGATGCAGTCCCAGTACTTGAAAAGCTGCATTAGAAGGATTGGAAGGAATATTAAATGACTGAATTTCTTCTACTTCGTCACTGTCATCAAATTGAATTGGTTTATTCCTTTTGTTACTCATTATAGCTTGATGCATCTCGTTCGCAATTTCTGTTGTATTTCGAGGACATTTAGACACATCACCGTTCCCACCGGTAAGATGTTTGAATCTTTTGATTCCTCTTTGAACCTTTTTTCCACAGAGTATGCATTGAACGAGATTTTTATCGTTCAAGTATGGCCAAAATGTATATTTCCACCTCGGATCCTTAGATTTGGCATTTCTTTTAGGATCCTGGATCATAACTCTCTGCTCCAGAACTTTTCACCATTTAACTATCTACAAAATACAATTACACAAACAAACAAGATATTGTAATTTGTAAATTGTAATAATAAAACAAGTAAACATAGATGGCTACTGTAATTTTTTTTACTTACTGATTACATTATTATAATTCATACACTAAAATTTAGTAAATAAGTTATCAAGTATATACTATTATAATGTATACATATGTAGTTTAGGTCAGGAAATGCTTTGAATGCAAATATCCATCATATTTAAGAACTAAGATACTACAAAAATAAACAATAAACAGAGCTAATGCAGTCAGAGGCTCGGAGCATATAAACAATAAATAGGCAGCCACACAAGCAATAAACAACAGAGCAAATTCAAAGCAGAGCCAAAGCATAGCCAGAGCAGAGCCTCCGATAAATAATCACTTTCCATTGGAAATGATTTATTGAACCACAAGTTTACGACTTTTCAGCCCACCTCTTTTTAAACAATGTAATACTCCTGTTTCTTGTGATTAACATTGTGTTATGACCAATTCAGAAGGAAAATAAAAATTAAAATACATATCATAAAGCACATCACGTACATATTTATTTTACTCGGTGCATATCACAAAGCACGGCACATACAATGCTATAAACTCACCCCTTTTCGTAAAATTCACTCTCTTTATACCACAAAACATAAAATATCAAATTTATAATACATAATTATACCCCTTCCTTTTTGGGTTTTCAACTATGCAGAGTAGAAGAACTGAAGAAGAAGATTAGAAGAAGAGAAAAACCAAAAAAAGAACAGAAGAAGAGAAGAACAGCAGAAGCAGAGAAGAAGAGAAGCATACCTGTAAGTCGTCGAAGTTCCGAAGTGAGTCGCCGGAGAAGAAGATCGATTGGGACTGCTCTTGCCTCTTTTCGTTTCTCCCTCTCTGATGAACTGAAGTTCCAAAGTTGTGAGGGATCGATTAGGTTAAGTCGAACTTTAGGCTTTTTTTATCCAATTCAGTTTTGGGTCTACGGCAAGTCGACCGCTTATCAATATAGTCGTCCAAGTCGCTTGCCAGTCGTCCAAGTCGGTTGCTGAGCGCTCGACTATCTGCTCTCCCACCAAATCGCCCTGCCGCCTTGGAATTTTTTACCGACTTGACGCCTAGTCGTCGCCTCACCTTTCATTAAATACATAGCAAAGACCGTCTTTTGGTCTTTGCCGACTCTAGCTATGACGAAAGCTTTCTCAATCTCTTTTATCCACCCTCGAGCCTCTATTGGCTCGGTGGTTTCCTTAAATTCGGAAGGTCCTACACTCTTAAAGTCTTTGAAAGACGTATTCTCTCTTTATCATCTAAATCTTTGAGATTTGGAACCTAGGTGCTTTATTATAGAAGCGTCTTAACTATAAATGTTTGAATTGAAAATATTTTACTATGTATCCTATTTCATCTTCTTTTCCTTTTAGACATTGTAAAAATTTGTTGGTGCTTTCATACCATGTAATAATCTTATTAGGTGGATGAGGCAGCCTTTGAGACAGATGAAGAGAGAGCTTTATGGAGCACGTTCTTGTCATTAAGAAGCAAAATTCATCCAGGCAACTTATCTTCTCTGACAAGTTTCAGGTCTAAGTGCCCAATTCATAATGTGGGTGCAAGAGCAAGAACATGGAATGTTGATCTTAAATACAGTAAGGATTCAGATCACCTAAATTTGTATATAATTATATGTAAACTTAAACATTGTATATTAGTTTTGAAAAATCTTGTGTTAACATGGCAGGTAATTTTTTTTAATCTGTGAATTATATAAGAATTGTTAGGGAAAATAATAATGCACTGAAAACAATAGCAAATAGAAATTGATTGACAAACAATCACAGAAGACACGAATTTAAATTCATCCAAAGGGATTACTCCACAGTCCGCGACAGATCAATTTACAATCTCAGAAAATCTTAGTGTAAGATTCCCTCCTTATTCCACTCCAAACCTACCCCTCTCTGCTCTAGGAACATACCCATTCACCTTTTTTGGGTAGCTTTACAATCAGCTCTAGCTCTGAATTAAAGTTGGATCAGGCTTCACCAAGTAACAAGGATAACCCAAGTAAGCAAGTAGCTGCTAATTCATTAATTTAACTAGTTAAGTAAGCTGATTCGACTACACATCGATATGTCTAATTTGCCTTAAAGAGTGCATCTGCTACCTTACTACCTTAAAGTGGTGTTGGTTTCCATTTCTTGAAGTTAAAGTACTTGAAATTTAGTCAACACCTTTTGTTTATGTTTATTTTATAATCATCAACTGTTCGAGTCACAGTGTCCTTGAACTTCTTGTTATTCCTTCAGGTATTGAGGTCGATGATTTTGTTGAAATATCTTCACATCTGTTACAACCTTTAGAGGATTTCTTTGATCATGTCTTTGTAATGGTGGTACGTTCCCGTAGATTTTCATTTAATGAGAAATGGATTTTCTTTACTGTTACAGTCGCCATTTCTTCAGAAGTTTTTTAGATTTAACTTTAGTGAGGCTTCTGTAGTTTGACTGTGGGATAAATAGGTGTTGCCTTCAGTAGATGCATTCATTTCTTGACTTGCATATACATGTGAAAAGTGAGTCTTTATAATGCATGTGCGTGTCTTCTGATGCTTTATCTATTTTTCTTTTTGCTAGCTTCTTAAAACTAAATTGCTATGTGCAAACATGTCGAATACATTTCTAGTTATTTTGATCTGAGAAACTCACGTATCTTATATCGAAATGTGAAACATGTTTTTTATTATTTTTTTGGGGGGTGCAAAGCAAGTGTCTTCGTTAGACCTTTCTATGTTATGATATCTATGGGAATTATATGTGTTACTGAGTTGGTCTTTCCCTCCACTTTTAAGGTTTGCATGTCATATCACATAAACAAGTAAGCTGGTTTTCTTGACATAAAGCCCGACGAAATTATTAAACGCCTCCCACAGAGGTGTAGAACCATGTTGCAAATTATAGTGTATTTTAGGTAAGGGCATATTCCACACAACTCGAGCCGCATTAACTTTATGGCCATTCAAAAAAGCAGTGGCGAAATCTTTACTGTTATGATGACTGCGCTCTGTGGCACTAAAAGTGCTTCGCTCTAATTTAACATCAGAAAATATTGCAGATGTGCGTCAGTTTTGACTTGTGGAACATGATAAGTGTCAAAACTCGTGGCTTAATCTGTTTCACTGAAATTGGTTGTGAATTTGTTCATTCATAAGTATGTATAAATTGCATAAAAATATAGGTATTAATATATATATATATATATATATATATATATATGTTTGTTTTTCTCTGTGTAGGAAGATGAAAAGCTCAGAAAGAACAGACTTGCACTACTCCAGAAAATTGCTGACCTTCCAAAAGGGATAGTAGACCTATCAGTTTTGCCCCGGATTTTGAGTTTTGTCTAGCTTTTACTCCTATATAGGTAAAGAAGTAGAATAGGGATAAAGAATATACTGAAAAGGGAAATTTGCGACTCTTTTTTATAGTGACTTTTAACCCAAAAAGGAAATTCTCTAAATCCCAGTCTTGTGATTTAACAAAATTTACCAAGAAAATCCAGGCATGTAAAAAGCAATTTTGTAAGCATATACTATAACTTCAAATTTTCTTCCATTTATTGGTTAAAGCTTAATCATATTCTCCATGATTAGATTTCAACATCTCCTTTTAATCTTGTGTATATCCAGAAATTAAGTTACACGAAGATCGATATGAAAATCTTTCCTTCATGAAAAGTAAAGAATTTTTCGCAGCAGTAATGACTTTCTTTTGAGAACTAATACTACTTATCAGTTGACCACCCTCTTATATTTAGTACTACCTTCGTTCAAAATTAGGTCTGCAAAAGAGCCGAACCGATCGAGCACTGTTAGTCGAACTATAACGTGTTTGTGCGAGTTCGATCGTTAGCTGTTCGCGAACGCGATCGAGTTCGCGGCTATAGTCAAACACGATCAAGTTCGTTCGCGAACGTCTACGAACACATGCTTGAGAATATATCATCATTTAAATTATTTAGGCAAAATTGCTTGAGAACACATGTTTGAGAACACATGCTTGCATTAGTTTCATATATTGTTTTGTTTAGGCAACTGAAGATGGTTATCATTAAATTATTTAAATATATCATCATTTCTAATCAATTTTCTTGAGAATATCAATAAAAATATAAGAGAAAAATTACTAAAGACTTACTAATTACTATTTTAGTTAATTATTACTCCATACTTATATTTTAAAAAATCAATAATTATTATTATAATTAAAATTTTAAATATTAATACAAATTTATATAATCTTTAAACAAATAAATGCATAGTAGTCTAATAGTATTACTAATTATCATATTTGTAATTTTTAAAATTTACATTAGTTTTGAATTTTAAAAAGGCCACGGTTAATGTTAAATTAATATATATGTAGCAACACTTTTACACTTAGCATAAGTTATATTTTAAATTTTTAACGACACTTAATATTATGACATTATAATTATTATCAAATATCAATTGCTTTTTAAAGTTTATAAATATTTAAAAAGTCATAATGTATTTAAGATTTTGAAAGCAGTGAATTGGAATATATAAGGGTTAATTGTAAAAGTGTCCTTCAAAGTTTCATAAATTTTTATTTTTAGTCCAACTTTCTCAATTATGTTATTTCAAGTTTAATTTTTTTTTTCAAAAATTGCTCTTTTTTAACATATTAATAAAATTATAGGTCGGAATTCTTCACATACATGTTCAAAATTATTGATAATTGTGTTATTTAATATTTACATTTTATATAACATATAAATTATTTTATTTATATATTTAGAATAAATTAAATGTATATTTAACAATATAAAATATAAAATGTGAGTTTTGACCTATAATTTTATTTATATGTGTAAAAAAATAAATTAAACTTGAACTTTGATATTAAAAAGGAAATTTTATAGAACTTTGTGGGACCATTTTGCAGTTAATCCAACAATTTTAGAAAGTTGGAATATTTTATTATCACAATACAATATATTCGAAATTTGCAGATTAGGTTAGGTTCATGCTCATCTCTCTGACTCACTCTCACGCACTACTATTATTTTCTCTGTATATTGCGGCTAGGGTTTCTTCATTTTCTCTCTCTTCCTTCTCTCTCTTCTTCAACTTTTGATGGCTTTTTGTGGGTATTCAGATCTATTATAGCCTAATGGATACGAATTGGAATTAGGGTTTTTTTGGGAAGAGAAAGCTTTCAAAGCTAGGGGTTTTATTGGGTTAGGACCAGAAATGGCGACTGCAAACCCATTTGATTTGCTCGTCGATGATGATAACGATGACCCATCTCAGCTGATTGCTATTCAGCAGCAAAAGATCGTGCCCAAGAAAGCCGCAGCTCCGGCGGCTGCTCAGCTTGCTAAGCAGCCATCCAAGCCGGCCGCTAAGCTGCCCTCAAAGCCTGCACCTCCAGCTCAGGCTGGTGAGCGTTTTTTTCGATTACTAATTTTCTTGTGTATGTGTATGTGTATGTGTATGGATTGAATGATACGTGAAAATGAGCTACAGTGATTAAATGGTATTTTATTTTTATTTAATGGTACAAGATGTCTTTTTAAGTTCATTATTTGCTTTGTATATTGGGATTAATTTTATTAATTGGACAAACACAAAAAAATTGCTTCTTTTTAGGATTAGTTCTTTGTCAATATAGTGCGGTGGTTTTAGACTGAATCAGCATTTTCTAGACAAATGGTTAAACAGAAAAGAGCGTTCCTATGGTCATTACAAAATTACAATTAAGATTTAAAATGATAATGTTACTTTATCCTCACATTCACAAGCTTCAAGTTGTTTATTACATTTCTGTTTGAATGTGAATGACAGTGTTCTTTTATTTTATTTTATCTTTAGGTAGGAAAATATTTTTCTTAGCGGTTTTTTAAAAATCTTATACTGTATTGTGGGTTGCAGTAGACTCCTATAGCTCCTCTACTTTTATGATTTGATTATTTCCATTGTTGTCAATAGGATCTTTGCATCTTCGCAGTTTTTGTGTTGATTCTATTTGTAGTTTGTTTGAGATCTCTTTTCAGTTTTTAATCATTGGTTCTTTGTATGTTCTTGTTCTTCCATCTGTTGTGAACTGGAAATGTCTAAGCATACCATCCAAGCTGTTTTAGGAAACTTCATAGATGTAGTAAGGTCTTTTGTTTAATAAAGTTTTGTGATATGTACAACAAATCTGACAGGGGAAGCCCCATAGATATGGTGGAAATCAGTTTAGGGTAATCAGCACTTGCATTTGTTAGCTTTGCTGAAGCAAAAAAGAAAGATTCATGTAAAATTGTAGATACTTCTGCTATGTCTTTTCTGTTATACTTTATGTCAAGTAATTGAAGTTCGGTTGTGATGCGGAGTTGCATCTGCGGTGGGGAGAAAGCAAAAAGCACTGAAGCTTCAGCACAAATGTTGCCATCAGTTTTCTTTTTTAAGGCACCTTTAAACCGGATGATTAGTTGATAGCAGTCTCATTCTTTTGATTTCAAACTATCTATTTTCTTAAACATTGGGACTGGGGGGCTGTTATTATAAAGAGAGGGATTTAGTGTTATCTGTCATTCTGATTTGAAAGAGAGCTCATGGCAGACTAGATGATCTTCAAGAGAAAGCTGTAGACAGAAAAGATCAATCGAGTGAATCAGATGCCACCCCCTTAGAGACAAAGGGAAAGCTTTTGGCGCTGGGAAACACAAGTTGAATATTGGTCTTTTGTTTTCTCTCTTCTTTCTTATCTTTTTTTTTATTTGGGTTTTCCAGGCCCCCAGAATGCTAGCTCTTTCCTAAATTTACACTTTGATATGAGCTCTCTCCACTTTCCTCGGTTATTTTATTACTGTCACTTTATGCGTGAATTTTATTTTATTATGCATTGATTGTGTTAATTATAGAGAGACATTGTTTGGTTCTGTCTATAGCAACAATTCACAAGTGAAAAAGCATTGTGTTCCTTGGATATTCCAGTTAATCTATCACAGATTCATTGAATTATTTTGAGGAATGTAAGACAGCGGCCAGACAACCATAGAGACGGGTATCCACAAATGAATGGCTTTTCTTAAGTTTGTCTACTGATTACATCTCACATTTTTTATCCATTTTAATCCTGACTTGTTTAATTTACTTAATAAGAAAGAAGAATATTTAAGTAGTGTGTTTTATATTCCTGATTCCATTAACTCAACAAATCTAATTGATGAAATATCTAATATGCTGTCTTGATTTTCTTTAAATGTTCATTTTCTTCCATTTCTTGTACTTATTAATGTGTGTTAATTTTGTATAGTGAGAGAGGCAAAGAGTGAAGGTTTCCGCGGGGGAGGACGTGGTGGTGGCCGTGGATATGGGCGTGGTGGAGGCCGTGGATTTAATAGAGACTTTTCCAGCAACGATAATTCTTTTAGCAACAGTGGATCTGCTGGTGGTCAAGGTGCAGTTGAGGAAGCTGATTCTGGGAAAACTTCTGAAAGGCGTGGTGGCTATGGTGGACCTCGCGGTGGTCGCCGTGGTGGCTATAGTAATGGAGAAGAGGGAGAAGGGGATCGTGTTCGTAGAGTATTTGAACGTCATAGTGGGACGGGGCGTGGGTAATTAGTTCCTCAATAGTTCTTTGTGTTGGAATCTCTGTTTTAGCATTTTTCATGAGTTTTTCATATATGTTGGTTAACATATCCATCCTATGTTTAATGTTTTTTGTTGTCTCCAATATTTATATGTTCTCTATCACCTAATCTAATATGCAGAAATGAATACAAACGTGAAGGATCTGGTCGTGGGAATTGGGGAACTCAGACTGATGAACTTTCTCCGTGAGTTATTCTTCCCCACATGCCTATGATCCTTGCAATCTCACTATAGCATGTCATTCAATTATGGCTTAATTGGGTTTGCTTTTTTGTGTCGTTATGCACATACAGTTACTGATGTTTGTGCTTACTTTCTTTACTCCCTATCCAGGGTGACAGAGGAAGTTGTTTATGAAGGTGAGAAAAATTTGGGTGCTGAGAAGCCCTCGGGAGAGGAAGATGCTACAGATGGAAACAAAGAGAAACCAACAAATGAACCTGAAGAAAAGGAGCCAGATGATAAGGTGAATGTTTTTAACTATCATATTATATGTATTCTCTTCTACCTCCCCCCACCCCCAAAAAAAAGTCATTATATGAATTATTGAATTGTACTATGAGCCTGTGATGGACACATATTTAGTAGGTTTTTGCTTTTCCTAGATTGCGGGAGTGCAGCAAAAGCTGGATACCTAAAGAGCCGACTTTACCCAGCTTCTCAACTTATTTTATTTATTTATTTTTGATAAGTGACGGCTTCTCAGCTTATTTGATTTTTGCCTTTAAGTTGGTCCAAATAAGTTGCGGCAAACAGCACTGTCTCTTTTTATTTTTGGTCCAAAAGGCTATGAAAAACTTAAGCTAAACAGGCTATACAAGAGAGAACATCAGTCTGATTTAAACTTTTGATATCAGACAATGGATACTAATTGATCTAGTTACTTGTCAAAATAAATAAAATTAAATAACTATTATTATAGTTCATTCAATGGTGGCTCGATCTATGTTTTTTAGCATCTATACATCTTCTGATTGTTATATTCTTTGAGCATTGTAGGAGATGACACTAGAAGAGTATGAGAAGGTTCTGGAAGAGAAAAGGAAAGCTCTGGAGGCACTTAAAACTGAGGAGAGGAAGGTGGAAATTGACAAAGAGCTTGCGTCCATGCAACAGCTCTCCAGCAAGAAGAGCAATGATGAGATCTTTGTAAAATTGGTGAAATATGCTGCTACTTTTTTTTTTTTTTTTGGAAATCTGACCTACTTGCCAACTTTATATCAATAATTTTTTTGTGCAAAAGTTACTATGATGAAGTGCGATGAGTATATTTAATGTGTGGCATTTGAATTTGTTTTTAGGGCTCTGACAAGGATAAGCGGAAAGAGATTGCTGAGAAGGAGGAAAGAG
This sequence comes from Panax japonicus, assembly GCA_020205505.1. Classification (NCBI taxonomy): domain Eukaryota; kingdom Viridiplantae; phylum Streptophyta; class Magnoliopsida; order Apiales; family Araliaceae; genus Panax; species Panax japonicus. Next base: position 58,249 of record JAINUV010000265.1, read on the forward strand.
CCAAGAAGGTACTGGCCTTGCCTATTCGCTGTTTTCTATATATCCCACCTCATTTTTTAAAACCTGACATGGCCTTTACTTCTGCATCCATTAGCATTGCCCTATTCCATTGTTGTATTTGAATTAGAACACAAATTTGTGCAAGTAAGCTCCTCAGGCATTTATGCTACTTATTTGTATCCTTCAGTTTTTCCCAAGTGAGGAATCACTGCGGCATTCTCTGTGTAACTAGTTTTGCTGCCTATTTTCTCGCTTCAAATCCCAAGTACTTGTATTAAGGCAATGTAATGACAATGCAAGCATCCACTACTTTTATGATGGACTGCAGTTCAATTTTTACTGCATTCCTACTTGCGCCGCCTGATGTTTCCTGCTTACTTTGGGAGTTTGAGTTGCCATCCATGCTCAGTATTCTGCAATAGCAACTACCTCAGGCAAACTGCTACTTTGTTAATGTCTAGGTCAATTTATTTGATTCATCTTGTAATCCAGGATCTGAGCATTATTCGTAAGATGCTCTACCATGTTTTTTATCTGCAACGTGGTCCTTTTCCAAGTAACGTTTGGTGGATGTACTTGGAGCGCCCCCCCCCCCCCCCCCCCCCCCCAAAAAAAAAAAAAAACCTATTTCCTTAGTTTTCTCCATTCTTTGTTCCTTTTTTTCTCGTTCTTTTTCTTTTTAAATTCCCTAAAATAATCTGACACTATTTATTATATTAGCACTTCCATTGTTAAGTTTGGGCATGTTAACATGGGCGTTCATTTATCTTTGTGGTTGCAGTCTCTCAGTATTAACGAGTTCTTGAAGCCTGCTGAAGGTGAGAAGTACTATGGTCCTGGTGGTCGGGGTAGGGGTCGTGGTTCCAGGCGAGGAGGTCCTGGTGGTGGTAGCGGAGCGAGCACCTATGTTGAAGCCCCGGCCATTGAAGATCCTGGCCAGTTCCCAACCTTGGGTGCCAAGTGAGATTTGCCGTTTCCTATGCCATCAGTTCTGTTGTTTTTCCTTGTCCTAGTCATCCTTAAATCTTCTTGAAGAGTGGCAGGAAAATTTTATCAGAATAATGGATATTCCATGTATGTCTTGAATTAAATTTCTTATGTACCCCCCCTGTAGCTCTCGTCCTCGACTTTATAGCTGTGTTTGTTTAGCTGTTTGACATTCTGGGGCACATGGAAAACCATTAATTTTTGACTTAAAATATATGTTGCTCACTTATGCCATGGATTGAATATATTAGAAAAAAATGTTTCTCCTGCTGCTTGGGAAATATTCCAAAATATTGGTGGGTTAGGTTCTTCAATCCTATTAATGTTAATCTAATTTTAGCAAGAGCTTTGTTTTCTGAGGTACCTAAAAGTGATTATGGGCTTTCTTCCAACAAGTGGGGATGCTATGGTAAGTATTCTTCTTTTAGAGTGGATCATCTTTTCTTGAACATGGCAGCAAATAGATTGGGAAGACCGGAAAGAAACAGGCAATGAATTCGGATTAACGAATTTGTTAAATTTATTTTATAAATGCTTCTAATTTATCTCAGCTTTGAAATTTTATTATGTCATCAATTCTACAGAAGGATCATAATTTATACTCTTGGTTCTAAATTATGAGATTAATATTGATTTTTTAAATGTTATTTTTAAATAATATCAAACTCAAAATTGATTTCAATTTTCAGACGATATGTCTCCGGCTATCTGTGTTAAGCTTCAGCTATTTTCAAGTTTTTAAAGACAAACTATAACATGTTATCTAATAAGGGTTATGTCTAATTTGTGGTTTAAACTAGCACTACCTGTCAGTCAGATTTGCAAAACTGAAAATATGGACACAAACTTCCTGAGCATGATTTATCAAGTAGAAATCTATTATTAAATCATATCAAAAACCGCACAAACTGCACCAACGGTTTCGGCGTATATGGCGATTTTAGATGGGTTGAAAAATCAAATTTATGATCCCGGTTTGATTATTAGCCAAAACCGCACGCATAAAACCAAAACCGCATACAATAGCTTATAATGTTTTTGACTCTTTGTATTATAATTTTAATATTAGTGTAATATAATCTTTGTTAACAATATGTTGTAATATGATTGAGCTACTCTTAGTAACAATATGTTGTAATATAGTAGATTGTATTTAGCTTGTCTACTGTACTATATTTTACTCTAATAATTTACATTATATTATTATATTATATTTAACTTTTGTTTAGACAAAATATTACAAGTAAAGTTGTGTGTGTTATCAAATTGATATTTAATAGTGTGAAGCTAAATTGTTAATTTAAATTGCATAATTTTTTTTTGTTTCAATTGATTTTGAAACCAAAACCGCACCAAATAAAACTGCACAGCATGGTTCAAAACCGAACCGCACCAATTACAAGTGATTTCATGTGCGATTTTGAATTTGTCAAACCGCACCTAAACGATTTCGTATGAAGTTTGAAGCCCAAAAAACCCACTCATCGCCTATCTATTATATATCAAATAGCCACAAGTGATTTAGATACAATCAAGAGATTGATCAAAACCCACTCATCGCCTGAATTTTGTTCCATTCAGTTGGGCAAGTTGAATATCCAATAGGTATCCTCCTTAGTACAATAGGCAAGAACTATAATAATCCCTTATCAATTTGTTCAAAAATGATTTAGTCGTGCTTGAGAGCGATTGGGAACAGAACAAACGATACTAACATTAACCACCATTATTGATTTGTACAGCCCTTTGCATAATTAAATGTAAAAGAACTAGTGTTTTGAACCACTAAAAGAAACATAATTTGGTGAATTCAGCTACAAAGACGATACTTTTACATGCCATCGGAGCCATCTTATGTCAATACAGGCAGGTGAAAGCAGTTTTCCTTACGAAGAACAGCAGCCACTGCTCTGCGCAACAGGCTGCCCGCGGATGTTCACTGTTGGTGGCTTAGCATTGTTCATGGCCGGTTGGCTTGCCATCCTGCATTTAGGAGAACCTTAAGTTAAGAAATGGTTATAAATGTTTTAAAGTATAGTTCAGCAGCAAGTGAGCAACATAAAGAGCCAGTGCTTATTCCCCTAAAGTTTACTTTTGATTAGAGCAGTGGTATGTGGTGTGGCAGGGGAAGCTAATCAACCTAAAACCAAACCAGCCTATTTTCAATTTTACTTTATTTGTTTCTATATCTATGTGAAGAATACCATTTACGAGGAATTGACAGGTCAGCATGTGACGAACTACATTAGACAGTTTTCAGTATGGTGGATTTCAAAAATAAAAAATCATCATTTCTGTTTTTCCCTAACGTTTTTTCCCAGGCTCAAGGATATCTGAACTCTAGATCATATTGCTATTCTCTCTCAGCAAAAATGATAATCTAACCAAAGTTGTGCAGTCTATGAGGGTCACCCTTTAATTGACAAGATTATATTAAGCGGCCTCTAGACTCTATATCAAAACAGAGATATGTCAATAAGCTAATCCCTTGTAAAAATTAATATTATTTTATTTTCTTCAAGTTTGCAAAATATTCATATTCATACTCGCCCGGCCAGAAGGAGTCTTAGCGGACAGAATCAAGTTCAGAAATTCATTTAAATCTAAACAGCCAAATATTATGAGAAATTATAAGAGAAGAGTTAAGCTACTGAATTAGCAGGTGAAGATAAGAAAAAACTTCCTTCTTTATATCAAAATAGCTCATTTTCTACCTACTTCTATCTAACCATCAGTCAAGATAAAAAATCACACAAATGGTACTTACTTATCTTTGATTGATGCAGTCATGGCCATGAAAGCCTTCTCCACATTAGTAGCATCTTTTGCACTGGCTTCCATGAATGGAATGCCAATTCATCAGCAAATGCCTGCGATAGATCAGATGGAATACAAAAATCCTTCAAATCAACATTTAAACTCCCAATTAATAAGCTGAATGAAATGTATTGTTTATAGTAACACTCAATAACCAAAGCATGGAGCTAGTTTTACCTTGGCTGTTTCATATGACACAACTTTATTCGCAGTGAGATCACACTTGTTCCCAACAAGAAGTTTGTTGACATTCTCGCTCGCATAGCGATCAATTTCACTCAGCCACTGATTGACGTTATTGAAGCTCTCTTCATCTGTTACATCATAAACGATCTATAAAAGAATTCCATGCAATGTGAAATTAGTCTTCAAGTACGTGAGATACTATGCAACAATTACTGAAGCAATAATTGAACAAAAGTGAGTGACTTTTCACGTAAACATCAATAATCAATACTGTGTGCTACTATGCAACCACGCGTATTCCTATACTTTTAACACTGGGTGTTTCAACAGTTAACGGTAAAACTTCCGCCGTTATTTTCATAAAATAATTTTTGTCATTTTCTCAATCCGACAATAATTCCGTTGTGGGGTCCACCAATGATTGTGTCGTCGTACGAATATTCCCCGACCAATCGAATATTATAAACCACTTGCGTACTTTACAAAATTTTTAAATATTACCCACAACTATAACATTATATCAAATTCATTCCATAATATTTAAAAATGATAATTATAGAAAATTCATTTTTATTCATAAAAGTTAGGGTCTTACAATAATAATAAAAATAGCAATAAAATAATAAAATAATAATTATATTAATTTTCGGTAAAAACCGGTACCGAACCGGTACCGCCAGTTTGGTATATCGGTCCAACTGGTACCGATATCGGTATCAAGATTTGGGCGGTTTCGATTTCGGTTGGGTCCGGTAAAAATCGGTTGAACACCCCTAACTGAATCGGTAAAATAGACGAGCTGAATGACTAAGTCAAATTTTTTTAGCTGAATGGCTGAATGAAGTAAAAAAATTAAAATAAAGATATTAACTATTATATTAAGTAATATTAAATAAATTTACAATAATTTTGAATTTTTCAGAGGGGTAAAATAATAAAGTTTTGTCATTCAAATGTTTCAGACATGTCAATTATCAAATAATTTTTTTTATTCAGATTCAGCTGATTCAGATTTAGGGGGTGTTTGATAAAAATTGAATGAATCTGAATCTGAATCTGAATGAGTTGAATCTGAATAAAAAAAATTATTTGATAACTGACATATCTTAAAGATCTGAATGACATATTTTTAATATTTTACCCCTCTGAAAAAATTCAAAGTTGTTGTCAATTTATTTAATATTACATAATATAATAGTTAATATTTTTTTATTATTTTTAATTTTTTTTACTTCATTCAGCCAACCATACAGCCATTCAGACCAAAAATTCGGACTTAACCATTCAGCCAACGCATCTGACCGATTCAGACGATTTTTTTTCCAAAACAAACGCACTTAATGATTCAGCCACTTACCGATTCAGCCATTCAGACCCATTAAGTTCTAAACAAAGAGCCCCTTAGATTCAGATTCATTCAGTTTTTATCAAACACCCCCTTAGACTATTAGAATTATTTACAATTGTTTTACTTTATAATTTTTTTTAAATCTATTATTCTTTTTACTAATGTATGAAAACCAAATATAATTTGAGAACTAACAAAATGATCATTTTATTTTTCCTTCACATAAGAAAGTATATATTTTTTAGAAAATTAATATTTTCACAACAAAATCGTCGATATAGATCTTATAGCGACGGTTTTCACCATCGTTATACACCTATAATGATACTTTTGTTGTGAAAATATCAAAAAAATATTATAGAAATATTCATTTATAATAATTTTCTTATAAACTCGTAAAAAATTAAGAGAGAGTTAAAACTATTTATTTGTTTTCTTTTCTTAATTTTATTCAAAATCCTTCTATATATAGTAAGATAAAGCATGTTAGTTTTTAATACAAGTAAACACACTAGGGTAGTGACAAATATATATGTAGTCAACTATTTTTTTGCTTTTCTAATTTTATCCTCTCATATATATATACTAGCTGGGTCCCGTGCCTCCGGCACTATGGGCAGTGAGATTTATCTTAAACTTAGAACGGCCCAGATGATTTATTAAGTGAGTAAGAAATTCAAAATCATTATTAGATAGATTAGATAGATAGATGTATTTTATTAGATAGATGTATGGACGGTGGGATTTATCTCAAAATTTGGACGGCCCAGATGATTTATTGAGTGAGCGGGAAATTCAAAATCATTTGTATTTTATTAGATAGATAGATATATATATATATATATATATATATATATATATATATACAGAACCGATCAGGTGAGAGTTCCTTTACTTTGTTAAAATGCGGATTTTTTTTTGCTTTTTTTTAAAACAACTAATTTTTTTTTAATATTTTATGGAACTGAAATTTTTTCATAATACAATATTTTGTGCGTGATTTGGATACCTATACCAAAAAATGTATGTACAGTCTGCACAGACTGTACAGACCTGTTTTGTTATACGTATCCAAATCACATCCAAAACACTGTATTATAAAAAAAATTCAGTTCCATAAAATATTAAACTTTACTTTAGTTGTTTTTTTAAAAAAAAATCCGCATTTTAACAAAGTAAGGGAGCCCTTACAGGAACCGAACCCTATGTATATAGAGAGAGAGCAAGGATCAAAAGCATTCCTCCTTAAATAGCATACATCGTTTTGGGTGGCTTAAAAGAGAGTGGTCCCACTTATTTTTCTTTTATTTACAAAAATGCCACCCGCGGTTACTCCAAAACGGCGTAGTTTTAATAAAAAAAATGCTATTTAAAGAGGAATACTATTTAAGAGAAATGCTCTTGATCCTTGCTCTATATATATATATATATATATACACACTAAGCACCACTCCAAGCCAGCTCGCAATACCAAATTAGTTGTACAAAAATAAATGAATCTATTCAAATAGAGTGAAGGAGTAGATATATATTTTATCCACCGTATAATATCTTTGTTTATAAGTATAGTGCTTAGCAATATTGAATATACGTAGATTTTTGTTGTTGTGAATATGAGAAAAATATATACTTAAATGAATTAAAAGAAATATGAATAATTTGGAGAAGGTCGTGAACTTAGTTGCTCGTTTTATTGAATACAGAGTTAGAAATGGTCTGGGCATTAGACTGGCAGGATCCTTGGCTGGAAAACCAACCTCTTGCTCGACACCCTTTTGATCCCATCGTATCTAATTCTGGGATCTCATTTAATGCCATTGTTAGTGAGATTATAAGCAACTGCATTTGGCCTCCTCCTGCCTCAGACCATGCTAGAATTCTTCTCATGTAGCCGACGCTCCTTGTTAAAGCTTTCACTATTTGGGCTGCCATTTGTTATTCCTCTAAATTATTATATTATACTAATTATATATAAACAGAAATATAAAATAAACAATTTTATATAAGGGCTATATGTATATACACAGCTGTGTATTACACAGTAGGCCTAGTACGACAGATTTTTTGGGTTATAGCGACGGTAAACTGTCGCCATAGTCCAGAATAGTTATGACGACGGGTGAAACCGTCGCTATAGCCCAAAAAATCGTCGCTATAACCTACTGTGTAATACACAGCTGTGTACACACATTTTTTCCTTTATATAATGACTTACAAGATGCAATTGACAAACTTTTAAAACCAAGTCAACTGTTGGACAGTCTCTCCTTAAAGCAGATTTCGTCCCCGCTATCGGTGCTTACGGATGGAACAATGGACGTCTACTTCTCAGGATAAAATGGTCTTCAACTCTCACAAGATGCACTTCAATGGAAGAGTTCCACGAACCAACAAAATTGAATACTCTCTATAACTTTTAATGAATGAAGAATGAAATTAATTTTTAAGAACTTGTGAAGGATTAAAGGTGAAGATGAAGTAAGTTTTGGGTAGATTTGGAACCTATTTATAGGTTTTCAAAACCCCTTTGAAGATATACATCCTTTCAAAAGGTTACATCTTTTTGAAAGGTCTTTGAAAGGTTACATTTTTTTGAAAGGTTACATCCCTTTGAAAGATTACATCTCTTTAATAAGGTACTGTGACGCCCCCAAAATTAGGTATACATCACCCATCTTGAGTCGCCAGATACATGGTATAGAATTCAAATACAACTTACTAATACAACTGTCGTGTACAATACGATAAAACATAACTGTGAGTTTGAATACAATTATTGTCTACTAGAGATCATACAAACTCAAAAGGAGTCCTCAATACAATTATTGTCACACTATTTAACAGAATAGTGAGGACTACTAAAACTATTCTCTGGTCCATCACTCCGCTCCCCGACTCGTCCCAGCTATATTCTCATTTTCTGAAGAGAACATTGAAAGAAAGGGTGAGCTCAACTAGCCCAGTAAGAAATATTATGACTAAGATAACGCAGAATAAATTATCATTAGCCTTCAACAGTGTTAAACTGGTAAAATACAATAACCATCAAGTTTAACTGCAGCGGAACCAGCAATCCATTAAAAGAGTCAAGTAGAAAATAAAAACTACTATCTTTTATGATTTAAAAGGTTTTTCATCATCGTTATAGCTGAGACTCAGCTTAATAAATATTCCACATCATCGAATCACCCCCGCAATACGGCCAAGGATATTCTTTAGTATCACGACCATAATTATTCATGCACTACGACCAAGAATATTTGTGTATTCATTAGTGGTCATGATCATGCCAACAACTGTCCATCAATGCACTACGGGCCAATGATGATTTTCAATTTTTACATCATTTGTAACATTACGGTCATGATTACACCGAATAATCCCTGGTCATAATCATACCAAGTCCATCCATGCTCTACTGGCCACAGATGACTTTCAAACATATAAATAAGAGGATGATGACAATGATATAAGAATTCAATAAAACAAGTTCAAAAATTATTTTATCCAGGAATTATTAACGTCCAAATTGTCAACACGATACTGTTTTATGGTGTAAAATTCAAGAATGATCAGAAGAATATTTTCATGAAAGGATACTGGATGAAGCGCAAATATCAAGGATATTCTACTAATTTCATGGAGTATAGAAGTTAAAGTTTTAACCAACTGAGTATAATAAAGAATGAAATAACAAAAGAAATCACCATGCATGCGATAGACCGCACAGGCAGGTTATTCCAACAGAATAATAAATAACGGAATCAGGTCAGGTGAAATTCACACCGACAGGATGTTCCAACAGAATAATAAAGACGGAACCAGATCCGGTGTAAAACACACAGATAGGATATTCCAACAGAATAATAATAAAGACGGAACCAGATCCAGTGTAAAACACACAGATAGGATATTCCAACAGAATAATAAAGTCGGAACCAGGTCTGGTGTAAAACACACAGATAGGATATTCCAACAGAATAATAAAGACGGAACCAGGTCCGGTGTAAAACACACAGACAGGATGTTCCAACAGAATAATAGAAGAATATCACCAAGTATAGGGTAAACCGCGTATACAGGTTATTCCGACAGAATAATAAGAAATGGAATAACATAAGGATTTCACCAAGTATAGGGTACACCGCGTATACAGGTCATGTATAGGGTATGCCACTTTTACAGGTTATTCCAACAGAATAACAAAGAATGGAATAACATAAGTTTTCTTCAAGAAGAAAGAATAACACCCCTTACTTTATTTAGGAGATTGAATACTGCAGTAGTGTAGTAACCGAATACTCTTCTTCTTTCTCTCTTATTCTCTCTATACTTTCTCTCTCTATAGCTTGAGCGAATTTGTGAAAAATAATGAAGTCCTAGACCTCTATTTATAGAAGATTTATTACTATTTACGAAAGTATTTACTATTTACGAAGGTAATTACTATTGACGAAGGTAATTACTATTTACGAAGGTAATTACTATTTACGAAGGTAATTACTATTTATGAAAGAGACTCTTAGATGATGACATATGCCCCCCCCCCCATAAATAATTAAACTTACCACAAACGTCTAATAATAGACTCTTTATATACATCAAAGATTGAATAAAAATTACCAGAAATTATTTTAGTTTTTAATCAACACATATTTAATCTTTCAACAATTATTAATCATTTATAACTTGTCGTCTCAATTATTATTTAGATAATATAACATATTATACAGATGATACTGTGATAATAATTGAATCAATAATATAAGAGATATGATGCAGCAATTACTGTAGCAATAATTGAGTATAGTTGAGTGACTTCTCACGTAAGCATCAATAATCAATACCGTGTGCTACTATGCAACAACGCGTATTACTGTACTTTTACTACCGAGTAGTTCAACAATTTTAACGTTAACACCTCCGCCGTTATTTTATAGAAAGATAATTTTGTCGTTTTCTAACTACAACAATACTTCCGTTGTGGGGTCCACCAATGATTGTGTCGTCGTACGAATATTCCTCGACAAAAAGAATATTCCCCGACCAAACGAATATTTTATAACAACTTGCGTACTTTGCAAAATTTATAAATATTACCCACAACTATATATTTTATCAAATTTATTCCATAATATTCAAAAATAATAATTATGAAAATTCATCTTTATTTATAAAAACTGGGGTCTTACAACCTCCCCTTCTTATGAAATTTCGCCCTCGAAATTAGGGTACGTACCTGGTATGTCAAAGAGGTAAGGATACCTTGATTTCATTTCAGATTCTAACTCCCAAGTCATTTCCTCAACATCGTGGTTTCTCCACAAAACTTTGACTTGAGGTATAACCTTGGAGCGTAGAATATGTTCCTTCTTATCCAAGATTTGAACAGGAATCTCTTCATACGTCAAATCTTCCGCTATTTCGTCCGGTTCTAAATCAATAATGTGGTTCGGGTCTTTCACATATTTTCGTAACATGGATATGTGAAAAACGTTATGAACACGAGACATACTTGGCGGTAGAACGAGTCTATAGGCCACAGTTCCTATTAAATCGAGGATTAAAAATGGACCGATGAATCGAGGATTGAGTTTTTCTCTCTTTCCAAATCTTGTAACTCCTTTCCATGGAGTAACACGTAACAATACATGATCTCCTATATTGAATTCCACGTCCATTCGATGAAGATCAACATAACTCTTTTGTCGACTTTGTGAGGTTTTTATACGTTGTCGGGTCGTTTGAATCTTTTCTGTAGTCATACGTACCAACTCCGATCCCAACAACGTTGCTTCACCCACCTCATCCCAGCATACTGGAGAACGACACTTTCTTCCATACAACTCTTCGAATGGAGCCATGCCAATACTTGCTTGATAACTGTTGTTGTAGGAAAACTCCACCAATGGTAAGAACTTGTCCCAACTTCCCTTGAAATCAAGGACACAGAGTCTTAATAGATCTTCAAGAGTTTGAATAGTATTCTCCGACTGTCCGTCCGTCTGAGGATGATATGCCGAGCTAAATCGTAAGTCTGTGCCCATAGCTTTTTGCAAACTAACCCAAAATCGTGAAATAAATCTTGGGTCTCGATCAGAAACTATGGATACCGGCATACCATGCAGTCTTACAATCTCGTTTATATACATACGAGCAAGACGTTCAAGTGTATAAGTTTCTCGTATCGGTAAGAAATGAGCAGACTTGGTCAATCTATCAACAATAACCCAAATCGCATCTATGCCTTGAGAAACCTTAGGAAGACCGGTAACGAAATCCATGGTAATGTGCTCCCACTTCCATTCTGGAATTTCAAGTGGTTGCAATGGACCTTTTGGTACTTGATGCTCCGCTTTAACTCGTTGACAAGTTAGACACCTTGAGATAAACAACGCTATCTCTCTCTTCATATTGCTCCACCAAAATGTATGACGAATGTCATGATACATTTTGGTACTCCCAGGATGGATTGCAAACGGTGTATTGTGCGCCTCCATCATGATTTTATACTTTAAATCAGGGTCATTAGGAACATAAAGTCTGGAGTTGACTCGAAGTATTCCTTCTTCATCGATTCTTGCTTCCGGCATAGCACCTTCTTGCACTTTCTTCCTTATACGCATCAGCTCCAGGTCTGTAGCTTGAGCAGCTTTAACTTTATCGATTAAAGTCGGTTCTACTCGTATATTTGCCATGGTCACATGCGTCCCTGGAGTCTTTAACTCTATCTCCATCCTTTGCAAGTCACACAAAATGGGCCCTTGCGTTGACAATATCGCACTCGTACTTGCATGTGTTCTTCTACTCAATGCGTCAGCTACCACGTTTGCTTTTCCAGGATGGTATTGGATGGTATGATCATAATCTTTCAACAGTTCAAGTCAACGTTGTTGTCGCATGTTGAGTTCCTTTTGAGTGAAGAAATATTTGAGGCTTTTATGATCCGTAAAGATCTCCACTTTTTCCTCATACAAGTAATGCCTCCAAATTTTAAGTGCAAAGACAACAGCTGCCAACTCTAGATCATGAGTAGGATAATTCTTCTCATATTCTTTGAGTTGTCGCGAGGCATAGGCTATGACTTTTCCATATTGCATGAGAACACATCCCAGCCCTTTGCCCGAAGCATCACTGTAGATGACAAAACCCTCCGAGCCAGATGGTATTGTCAGAACAGGTGCTGAAATCAGTCTCCTCTTGAGTTCTTGAAAACTCTTCTCACATTCTTTGCTCCAATCGAACTTTGTATCTTTTCGAGTCAGCTGAGTCAATGGAGTAGCGATTCGAGAAAATCCTTCCACGAATCTTCGATAATAACCAGCTAAACCGAGAAAGCTACGTACTTCGGTCACTGATTTAGGTTGCTCCCAGCTTTGAATAGCTTCAATCTTTGTTGGGTCAACAGATATTCCATGACTTGATACCACGTGCCCAAGGAATGCTACTTCCTCAAGCCAGAACTCGCATTTCTTCAACTTGGCATAAAGCTTATATTCACGAAGCTTTTGGAGTGTCAGCCTCAAGTGTTGCTCATGATCTTCACGGCTTTTGGAATAAATAAGGATGTCATCAATAAAGACGACCACAAAGTGATCCAAATATTCCTTGAATACTCGGTTCATCATATCCATGAAGGCAGCAGGAGCATTAGTCAATCCAAAGGACATGACTAGGAATTCATAATGCCCATACCGAGTTCTGAAAGTCGTCTTTGGAATGTCATCGGTTCTAATCTTCAATTGGTGATACCCGGAACGAAGATCGATCTTTGAAAAGAATTTGGCTCCTTGCAACTGGTCAAACAAGTCATCAATACTTGGCAATGGATACCTATTTTTGATGGTGACATGATTCAACTCCCGATAATCAATACAAAGTCGCATACTCCTATCTTTCTTCTTCACGAATAGAACAGGAGCACCCCAAGGAGAAGTACTAGGACGAATAAAGCCGATGTCTAACAATTCCTGCAGTTGGGTTTTTAACTCCTGAAGTTCAATAAGAGCCATTCGATATGGGGCTTTAGAAATGGGTTTTGTACCGGGTTCAAGGTCGATACAAAATTCAATCTCACGCTCTGGGGGTAGACCAGGAAGTTCTTCGGGGAATACGTCAGGAAATTCATTAACAATAGAAATATCGTTCAAAAATGACGTATTTTTGTTTAAATCTGTGACATGAGCTAAGAAAGCTTGACATCCATTTTTCAATAAACGAATAGCTTTATAGCTTGAGATGACCGTGATTGATTTTAATGGTTTGGTCGCTTGAATTCGCATAATAGGTTGATTAGGAATATGAAAGCTAACAACCTTATGGAAACAATCAATTTTTGCATGATGAGTAGTTAACCAATCAATCCCTAGAATCACGTCAAATGCAAGTATTTTCAATGAAATAAGATCTACAGGTAATGTGAGGGTACCGATTTGAACCAAACAAGACTTATAAACAGTGGATATAATGAAAGTTTCTCCAAACGGAATTTCCACAGATAAGTCAAAGTCTAATTTCTCCGGAGTCAAATTTAATCGATGAGCGCAAGTAGGAGAAATAAAAGAATGGGTAGAACCGGTATCAAATAAAGTATAGACTTCGTTAGAGTTTATGATAAGCTTACCCGTGATGACCTCATTCGGGTTCCTTGCTTTCTGGGAGGTCACAACAAACGCTCTCCCTTGCACTACGGCTTTGACCTTTCTGGGACGGCCTTTGGTGCCTCCATCCTAGCTGAATTTGTCTTTGGTAAACGACAAAATCGGGTTAAGTGACCTTCTCTTCCACAATTATAACATGCTTTGGACGGCATCGCGCAATTTGGACTGATGTGTCCCTCCCCTCCGCATTTGAAGCATATGATAGGTGGTCTTTCTCCTTCCTTAACAACGGGTGCTGGTGCTGACGTCTTTCCATCATTGTTGAATCTCCTCTTTTTGAAATGTCCATTCTTATTGTTTTGGCCCTGATTACCACCGAAGTGGTAACTATTTCTTGCCTGCTGATTCCCTCCACGCTTGTTGTCACCGCTTCGATGACCACTCTCGCTGGTATTATAATTTTGTCGGTTGCTCTCTTTTAGTTGAGTTGACTTGTTATCGCGCTCCACTAACTGAGCCCTATTTACAACATCTGAATACAAACACAGTTTATGAGAAATAAGATGTTGACGTATCTCCGGATTCAAACCTCTTAAAAACATTCGCGCCATTCTCTCTTCATTATCCACCAAGTGGGACGCAAACCGTGATAATTCTGCAAATTTTGCCTCGTATTGCGACACGGTCATATTATTTTGTTCCAACTTAATAAACTCCACCTCCTTCATGTGGCGAATACTTTCGGGAAAGTATTTTTCATTGAACAGCTCCTGGAACTTCTCCCAAGATATCTTCAGTACAGCAGGTTGAGTACGTTTTACCGATTCCCACCAATAATCTGCCTCTCCGCGCAACATAAAGGTGGTAAAGGGAACCTTTTGCTCCTCGGAGCATCCCAAGACATCAAATATCTTGGTCATCTGCTTTATCCATGTTTCCGCCATAAGTGGTTTTGGCTCTCCCTTAAACTCCGGTGGTCCCAGCTCCTTGAACTGTTTAGCGGTGACCGCCCGAGAGTTTCCCGTGTTTCCATATACGTTTTGGACAGGAGTTGCTCTCGCCTGCTGTTGCATGAATTGCATAAAACCTCTGAACATTTGATCATTCGTCATTTGGTCAGTGTTGTTATTTGCATGAGGATTTTCGTCTTCCTGATGCACATTATCCTGATTATTGATATGTGGTGAATCAACGATCGCATGTGCTCCATTGCCATTCTCAACATTCTCAGATGTCATTTTCAGATACTGCCACAAAACAAAAGGTTAATTGACATGTAACATATTATCCCTATATTCTGACCGACCAATAAAATAACACATAAACTTAGGTAGGTCATACTAGCGAAGGAATTCTCCGTCTCTCCCCTCCTAGTACTATTCTCTCATCTTAGCCAGGGATCATATCCCTAAGCTCTGATACCAACTGTGACGCCCCCAAAATTAGGTATACATCACCCATCTTGAGTCGCCAGATACATGGTATAGAATTCAAATACAACTTACTAATACAACTGTCGTGTACAATACGACAAAACATAACTGTGAGTTTGAATACAATTATTGTCTACTAGAGATCATACAAACTCAAAAGGAGTCCTCAATACAATTATTGTCACACTATTTAACAGAATAGTGAGGACTACTAAAACTATTCTCTGGTCCATCACTCCGTTCCCCGACTCGTCCCAGCTATATTCTCATTTCCTGAAGAGAACATTGAAAGAAAGGGTGAGCTCAACTAGCCCAGTAAGAAATATTATGACTAAGATAATGCCGAATAAATTATCATTAGCCTTCAACAGTGTTAAACTGGTAAAATACAATAACCATCAAGTTTAACTGCAGCGGAACCAGCAATCCATTAAAAGAGTCAAGTAGAAAATAAAAACTACTATCTTTTATGATTTAAAAGGTTTTTCATCATCGTTATAGCTGAGACTCAGCTTAATAAATATTCCACATCATCGAATCACCCCCGCAATACGGCCAAGGATATTCTTTAGTATCACGACCACAATTATTCATGCACTACGGCCAAGAATATTTGTGTATTCATTAGTGGTCATGATCATGCCAACAACTGTCCATCAATGCACTATGGGCCAATGAAGATTTTTAATTTTTACATCATTTGTAATATTACGGTCATGATTACACCGAATAATCCCTGGTCATAATCATACCAAGTCCATCCATGCTCTACAGGCCACAGATGACTTTCAAACATATAAATAAGAGGATGATGACAATGATATAAGAATTCAATAAAACAAGTTCAAAAATTATTTTATCCAGGAATTATTAACGTCCAAATTGTCAACACGATACTGTTTTATGGTGTAAAATTCAAGAATGATCAGAAGAATATTTTCATGAAAGGATACTGGATGAAGCGCAAATATCAAGGATATTCTACTAATTTCATGGAGTATAGAAGTTAAAGTTTTAACCAACTGAGTATAATAAAGAATGAAATAACAAAAGAAATCACCATGCATGCGATAGACCGCACAGGCAGGTTATTCCAACTGAATAATAAATAACGGAACCAGGTCAGGTGAAATTCACACCGACAGGATGTTCCAACAGAATAATAAAGACGGAACCAGATCCGGTGTAAAACACACAGATAGGATATTCCAACAGAATAATAATAAAGACGGAACCAGATCCGGTGTAAAACACACAGATAGGATATTCCAACAAAATAATAAAGTCGGAACCAGGTCCGGTGTAAAACACACAGACAGGATATTCCAACAGAATAATAAAGACGGAACCAGGTCCGGTGTAAAACACACAGACAGGATGTTCCAACAGAATAATAGAAGAATATCACCAAGTATAGGGTAAACCGCGTATACAGGTTATTCCGACAGAATAATAAGAAATGGAATAACATAAGGATTTCACCAAGTATAGGGTACACCGCGTATACAGGTCATGTATAAGGTATGCCACTTTTACAGGTTATTCCAACAGAATAACAAAGAATGGAATAACATAAGTTTTCTTCAAAAAGAAAGAATAACACCCCTTACTTTATTTAGGAGATTGAATACTGCAGTAGTGTAGTAACCGAATACTCTTCTTCTTTCTCTCTTATTCTCTCTATACTTTCTCTCTCTATAGCTTGAGCGAATTCGTGAAAAATAATGAAGCCTTAGGCCTCTATTTATAGAAGATTTATTACTATTTACGAAAGTATTTACTATTTACGAATGTAATTACTATTGACGAAGGTAATTACTATTTACGAAGGTAATTACTATTTATGAAGGTAATTACTATTTACGAAGGTAATTACTATTTACGAAGGTAATTACTATTTATGAAAGAGACTCTTAGATGATGACATATGGCCCCCCCATAAATAATTAAACTTACCACAAACGTCTAATAATAGACTCTTTATATACATCAAGGATTGAATAAAAATTACCATAAATTATTTTATTTTTTAATCAACACATATTTAATCTTTCAACAATTATTAATCATTTATAACTTGTCGTCTCAATTATTGTTTAGATAATATAACATATTATACAGATGATACTGTGACAATAATTGAATCAATAATATAAGAGATACGATGCAGCAATTACTGTAGCAATAATTGAGTATAGCTGAGTGACTTCTCACGTAAGCATCAATAATCAATACCGTGTGCTACTATGCAACAACGCGTATTACTGTACTTTTACTACCGAGTAGTTCAACAGTTTTAACGGTAACACCTCCGCCGTTATTTTATAGAAAGATAATTTTGTCGTTTTCTAACTACAACAATACTTCCGTTGTGGGGTCCACCAATGATTGTGCCGTCGTACGAATATTCCCCGACAAAAAGAATATTCCCCGACCAAACGAATATTTTATAACAACTTGCGTACTTTGCAAAATTTATAAATATTACCCACAACTATATATTTTATCAAATTTATTTCATAATATTCAAAAACAATAATTATGAAAATTCATCTTTATTTATAAAAACTGGGGTCTTACAGGTACCTTTTCAATTTGAAAAGATATGAACCAAAGGTCACACCTTTTAGATAAAATTATCATTCATTTATATATATATATATATATATATATATATATATATCCAACAATCCCCCACATGAATGAAATTTGGATAAATTTAATGCAAATGAATATGCACACAGACTTAGAGAGTATCAGTTAACAAAAAATACTGAATTGGTGAATTGGTGAACGTGATATTTTGAACTGTTAAACCTTTTAGTGTAAACCGAGACAATAGAATTCACACATTATTTTTTTAATTTATTTTATTGGTTCTCATTATTGTGTCCATTTTGGCCTTGGACACCTCCTGGTTTCATGAGTGTGCTAGAGAATTTAGTCTTCGTCATTCTCATAGAAGTGATCCCCTTCTCACTATTGTCAACATGATACTTCTGTGTAGAGTAAAATTTAAAAATGCTCAGAAGAATATTTTCATGAAATGATACTGGATGAAGCGCAAATATCAAGGATATTCCACTAATTTCATGGAGTATAGAAGTCAAAACTTTAATCAACTGAGTATAATAAAGAATGGAATAACAAAAGAAATCACCATGCATGCGGTACTTCGCATAGACAGGTTATTACAACAGAATAATAAAGACGAAATCAGGTCCGGTGTAAAATACACAGACAGGATATTCCAACAGAATAATAAAGACGGAATTAGGTCCGGTGTAAAACACATAGACAAGATATTTCAACAGAATAATAAAGACGGAATCAGGCCCGGTCTAAACACACACACACAGGATATTCCAACAGAATAATAAAGACAGAATCAGGTCCGGTGTAAAACACACAGACAGGATATTCCAACAGAATAATAAAGACGGAATAATAGAAGAATGTCACCAAGTATACGGTAGACCACATATACAGGTTATTCCAACAGAATAATAAGAAATGGAATAACAACAGTTCTCTTCATGAATAAGAAAGAATAACACCCCTTACCGTAAAAGGAACAGGATATAAGAGTAGGGAAGTAGCAGAATACTTTTCTATAGTTTCTCTATAATTTCTCTCTCTGAAGTTTCAGTGAATTCGTAAGAAATAATGAATGAATGAGCTTCTATTTATAGAAGAATGGACTGAATAGTAATCAATCCATGAACGGTCCAGATTGATTTACTTTAATCGAACGGTCCATATTTAAAGCAAAATCTTTTAAATAAAATATAATATATATATATATATTAAATATATATAACTGGCATGTTCTAAATCATTCACGGGCAGAAAAATTTCAGACGCTTCATCCCATTTTTCAACTTATTAATATAATATTCAATAAAATATAATATATTCTATTTTTTTATAAAAAAAACAAAACTTATAATATATATATATATATATATATATATATAATTAATAAATAATACTACTCCTTCCCGTACACCACCAATTTTCTCTACTTTTCTTATTCCTATGACACACACACACACTTATTCCCCCACCACATTCACCTGCTTGCAGTACAATATATAAAGAAATTTGAGATTACTTTCTCCGACGATTTAGAAAAATGAGAAAGTGGGGGTCCAATCAATAATACACCAAAACTTTACAACAAATATTTCATAAAAAAATTCTCTGAATATTTTTAACAACATTTATCATCAATATTATAATTCACAATATTAATCGACCAGGTCGTTGCCAGGAAAGTGTGGGCTTTCCAATAAGGATTTCTCCCTATTGGCTCGCAATTAGGTGACCAAACCTCTCCTTGACAGAACTTCTAGACATCGTTAACATTGCAAATAATAATATTAATAACCTCGTTGTCTCAATTATTGATTTAATAATATATAAAAATATCGACAAAAATTGAATCAAATAACGTGAGATACTATGCAATAATTATTGTGGTAATAATTAAACAAAACTGAGTGACTTCTTACGTAAGCATCAATAATCAATACCGTGTGCTACTATGCAACCACGCGTATTACTGTACTTTTACTACCGAGTAGTTCAACAATATTAACGGTAAAACTTCCGCCGTTATTTTCATAAAATATTTTTGTCGTTTTCTCAATCCGACAATAATTCTATTGTGGGGTCCACCAATGATTGCGCCGTTGTACGAATATTCTCTGCTAAAACGAATATTCCCCGACCAATCGAATATAGTATAACAACTTGCATACTTTGCAGAATTTATAAATACTACCCACAACTATAACATTATATCAAATTTATTCCATAATATTAAAAAATAATATTTATAGAAAATTTATTTTTATTCATAAAAGTTGGGGTCTTACACCATTCGCAGTACCGACTCAACTGTAAGTTGGTCTAAATTTGTATGGCACAACATGCAGATACCTCGCTTCTCCTTCTTCCTTTGGTTAGCTTTCCATAGAAGACTTGCCTCTTGATTTCTGTTGCCTATACAACCAAGCCAATGAATCATTTGATCACCTCTTTTTTGAATGTGAGTTTTGTAAGCATATATTGAGAGTTGTTTTTGCTCACCATGGTTGGTTTGGGATACCTTTTAGCTGGGATTCATATTCAGTTAAAAATTTGCTTGGCTACTATGGTCTACAAGATATGGAACGAGCAAAATCGCATATCCCATGGAGATAAACCCTCTGTTACCTTTTTTACTGCTCAAGATTGTATTAACATTATCAAATTTATAGAAAAGCTTCATTTTCTTAGGGTTTGACAGTTATAATCTTTTGACTATAACATTTGCATTTGACTATAACAAATTCAATGAATAATAATTTATTAACTTAATTAGAGCCAACAATTAACTTAATTCTATTGAAAATTGAATTTATATGTAGTTATTGATTATTGATACAAAATTTGTTTTATATTGATGTGTAAATAATAACAATAGTATCAATTTTAATTTTGATCACATCATTTTGTGTGGACCCAATATTGTAGCCAATCACATATATGAAAAAATTGGAACAAGTGTGAGTAATTACACTCAAAACATTTCTCTAAAGAAAAAAAATATTGGAGTGTAATTAGATATTTTGTTGGAGCCTACTTAAATCTCTCTGATGGATTTTCCGATCAACCAATGGTCAATTTTCTATTTCCCCTTTCCTTCAGTTACAGAGAACCTTTTAATCCATTGTAAAGAAGAAGAAGAAGAAGAAGAAGAAGAAGGTGAATTCTCCGATGGAAGTGGAGATGGAGAGAACCATGTGCGTGAGACATACGCTTGAATATAGAGCAGTCAAAACCCCTTGCGTCATATTATAGCTAGCTCTCTCTGTAAGTAGCTTTTTATCAGTTTTTTTTGTTCCCAATCTTCAATTTTTAAATCTATTCCCTTATTTATTTATTCAATGTTTCAATAATCGATGTTCCATGGCAAATTGTATGCATGGTCATGATCATCCTGTTGGATAGACATTTGATTCAAAACAAGTTTAGGGTTTCAAATATATATTTTAATGAGAAAATGAGTTTTTGAATTTTGATTTTAATGAGAAAATGATTTGTAATCTACTGTCATTTTTATGAAAGCATGTTTTAATTAGTTGGTTCTTGTGTGTATTATATGAGGTGAATTGATTTATTTTTGCAATTTAAAAATCCATAGTTTAATTTGGATTTTGAGAGGGTGCTATAATCATATAATATTAAAGTGGTCCAACAGTTATAATTTGAAGTAGATTTGTTTAGTGTATTATTTACTTTTGACGTAAAAAACATTATTAGGTGTCTAATTTAAAATTGGAATGTTATAAGTTAGCTAAAGTTAAAGAATATGTTCATAGCGAGGATCTATCAAGCTTTGTTTTGTTTTTTATGTTTTTTAATAGGTTATAAAATGCCTTACAGAAAATTGAATCACTTCGGCACTTGAGACTGTTGACCTCTTTATATGCCTATTAATGGACAGTATTGGAAATGTTATAAGTTAGCTAAAGTTAAAAGAATATGTTCATAGTGAGGATATATCAAGTTTTTTTTGATGTTATTTAATAGGTTATAAGAATGCCTTGGGGAAAATTGAATCACTTGGGCACTTGATACTGTTGACCTCTTTATATGCCTATTAGTGGAAAGTATAATGCCAATGTTTCAAGCATAATCTAGGGAACTTCTGATTTTAGTATTAGCATTTTTATTTAGCTTTGGGCAAAAAGCTAAAACCAAATTATATTATTTACTCCTCGACTAGATTCTATATGTTGTGATAAATTCTTGCCCAAGGTTCTCATTATAGTATTCCAATTTTCAAAGAAAATAATATTATCCATTTCCTTGTATTGTAACCAAGATTTACCGACTGTGAAGATTAAAGTAGTTTATGATGCATTTTAATAGATGCATGTAATTTGATTAAGAGATGAAAAAAAAAACTTTTAACAAAATATATAGAACCCCTATATGGGTCCAAAATCTGTACTTTTAAGGACTGCCAGAGGCAGAGTAAGCCAGCTTAAGGGAATATTCGTGCAGTTTAATTTCTGTGAACATTTCTACTGACATCATTGAAAAGCAATGCATTTACCGCCTGAGTTAACATAATCTAAAGAATTGTTTTGCCGTATTTATATGAGATGGAGTGTTCTTGTTATAAAAAAAGCTAAATAGAACTTTCTCATGGCTATATGAGAGTAAATTTACTATAAAATTGTATTTGTATGAGTTTTTTTTATTATGAATTTCTTCTTTGTTTGAAATACAAAACTAAGTTGTGCGGCCTGTAAATGTATCTCAAACCGTTAAAGTTGTAGATAACTAATACTCCCTCCGTCCCAAATTAATTGCTCAGTTTTGACTTTTTAAAGTCAAATTGACTATTTTTAAAACTAATCTTTTTACTATTTTTGCTAAAATATAGGTGAAGAGATTATAACCAAAAGAAAGTATATACAATTTATTACTAATCCTAATTTTTATAATTTCAGAAATATATTTATATATGTTTAATTATTAATTCTAAAAATAGTCAATTTGACTAAAAAAAGTCAAAATTGAGCAGTTAATTTGGGACGGAGGGAGTATATATTATCATAGGTTTAGAGTTAGAGAATCATTTATTCCAGTTGTTGAAAATATATTAATCATTCGGATAATTACTTGCAGAACAGGATCTCTCGCTAGTTTCAATGTTACGCTTAAGGTCTCAACCTCGCTATTTCCTTAGGGGACCACCCATAAAGATACTTTTAGCAATAATTATTAAAGATTATGTCATATAGCTTTATCTTTGAGAGTTCTAAATCTAGGTCCACTATACACTCATGTTTCATTGTTTATCTAGCTCGGTAGTTTACTTGTGGACTACATGCGCTTTGTGGTAACTGCAAACTGTAAAGGATCCAAAGTTCATGTAAAAAGAAACCAAAAAAACAGAGAGATCCCACGGCATTAATAACATTATCCGGTTCTAATTTTTTTCAGTTTCCTTGACAAGTGAAAAAATCTATTCACTGGATGGTGATGATAATGATCTCTGTAAAGTCCTCTAGTCTTATCTGTGATATTATCATTAGCATAGCTTGGAATATTAGTAGGAATTCAGTCTAATGTGACATATATGGAAGGTCGAAGTAGGGTGATATATTGCTCCCAGCTGCATTGCAGATTTGTGGCGATGTTGCTCCAATTTGGTTGGTAAAAGGAAGAATATATCAACTTTTGAGTGCCATGCTGCGACTTATTAAAATAAATCAGAAAAAAAGAATAATTATTGCTGTGGTTAGCAGGAGAAAACTAGCATGTCATGTTTATGGAAACAACACACCAGTTAAGACCTAATTTAAGTACATAGTTCAGAATGAAACTATTCAAGTGCTTAACTATTATATGCTAATTTACTTAAAAATATTGTGTGATCAACTTCCATAATGTTACGAAGAAGATTGAAAACATTGGACTCTAAAGTTTACTTGTAGTATTTCAGAAGAAAAAGCTAAACAACACGACTTCATAAATTATAGTTTTCCAGACCAGAGAGGAGAGAGATTGACTCAATACATTAAACAAGTCTCAGCTAGTGCATTTTCTATATCTTGCTGCATGCATATTCCCTGGTTACTTCTTCAGTGTGTCTATGTATCTGCCCTCCATGATATCATTACCTGAGATGTACTCAAGAAAACCATTGAAGCTGCCTTCTTTGTATGAAATGGGGTGCTGGTCGTCCACTAGCTCTGGTGCAGGTACTACCTTTTTTTCTAAAGCTAGGCTGTGAAGACTAGAAATGGAAATACGTTTCTTCACTGAGTTGACAGTTGCTCTATGAAAAACACTCTTGTATCGACCATTGCTCATTACTTCCATTTGATCTCCCAGATGGACTATTAGAGCTCCTTGAATTAGCGGAACAGAATGCCACTTCTTATCATGATCCATGATTTCTAGTCCCTGCTGGCTTTGATTTATGATAGTGAGCAATCCAAAATCTGAGTGTAGTGGCAAGCCAAGAACAAGATCTGGCTGGGGACAGGCTGGGTAACAGTTGACGGCTATGACTTGCGAGTCTTTTTCAGTGTCTTCGTGCAAGTAAGTAGTCTCCAATCCTAAGCTCTGCGAAATTAATTCCATAAGCTGCTTCTGTAACAAGTATGCTGCCCTTGCGTACTTTCCCATCTTCTCTCTGTGTAGAAAGTATCAATTTCTACATTAGTAGTATGCTTAAAAACAGTTTGATGGAATAATGACTTGTACCAATTTCTACATTAGTAGCAAATGTTCGGGTTATATTATTGGTAGCATCATAATGCTGGTGTTACTTACTTGTAACTTGGTGGATTTGATGGCCACTGATCGATCCAACTGGATATTGGATGAGAATAATGCTTTATGAAATCTCTCCAAAAATGGACTTTATCCTTGACATGATTCAGGCTGGTACCATATCTTACAGGCTCATGAACATTAGCAGAGACGAGGCACATTTTCTCTTCAGTAGACAAGTTAAAGAACTCTGTGGCAGACTCTAGGGCATCATTCATGACTGAGGTAGGTATTCCATGGTTAATCACCTGTAACAAACGGATCTTTACGTAAAATCGAAACAAAAATGTAATGCATGCATGTTATTATGCGACGATAATCCATAGAAACTTTTATTAATGAGTTTAATTATGGAAAAGATTCAGGATGTGTCTATCCAACACGCCTATGTATTTATATGGTCTACTACATCAAAATTCGGCATGCTGTGATGACTTTAAGGTAGCAAAAAAGATGGATTATCTAACTGCTGGTTGAGAAGAACAAGAGAAGAGTTGCATGCATGAAGATTCTTTATAACATTATTTTCCTTGTAGGACGTGAATTATACCTGGAAGAAACCAAGTTCCTTGCATGCCGTGCGAATTTCGTCAATTTTCTCAGTTCTAAGAGAAGGGTTGTGTAAAGAGGAGAGGTCTATGAGAGGCAAGGTGGTGGTGGGGTGAAGGACAAGACTAGGATTCGGGCGCTGCGATGGAGGAAGGATGTAACGCTGCGGAACATCTGATAACCCCATTCGGGCAAGTGCCATGGCACTTGTAAATGAAGTATGAGGGTTTTCTCCTTCCTCTTGCATTCTTTCTCCTTTGGTACTTACCGTAGGTAGATGGGTTTTCCCTATTTATAAGCTTCAGTTTATAATTAACACCTTCCTTTTAAATTATTTTTATCGTAAAATTTTTTGTTTTATGACGGTTTCAATGAATGGAACAGTGATATAGAATATACTCACGGTCCACGGATGATGAAGTTGTGAGTTATCTGAATAAAATATGGAGACAGCAATCTCTTGAGACTTGGGGTGCAAACTTTTAGGTACTGTTCGGGACCCACAACTCTTTGGCCATGAATTTATACACCTGCAGTCAGCAGTGACCAATTCACCCAAGTGTTATGAGATTGTATACGAGTGATTGTTGTTTTGTATAGGTATTAAATATTTATACCAAAACATATCAAGGAAAATACTATTCATCTATACGGTATAAATGTATTTGACCTATTAATTTATACCACTTATAAATATGAAATTACTATTTACATATGCAAAAAGTCAAACTTAAAGAAAAAATCAATAATTGTGACCAACTAGATTAGATAGCAATTGAACTAAGAAAGTAAACTAACTTTGGAGCGAACTAAATTGGAGAAACTGAGAGAGGGGGACCGGTTATGAGAGGAAGAGGAGGGCCATTTTTGACACTTGCATACTTGCATATTATGTAAGTATTATTATTTGTCTCTTGCTAGCCAAGGGTTGCTAAGTGAGCTTACTAATCATCAATTAAACCGAGGATTACTTACGAATAAGTAAGTTACATAAATATGTAAGCAAGATTAACATTAAGCTAAACAAAACTAATTAGGGTTAAGGAAGGTTAGCATTTTAAATGGGTTGCTAACTAAGCTTGTGACTCACCATGATGACTCACATGGTGACTCATCATTGGGGGGGGGGGAGGAGGTGTTTAGCCATGTTTGGTGCCACTTAATCTCAAGGCACTTGGTGGATTAGTATTGGTTAAGCAAGACTTGGAGGCTAAGCTAGGTAGGATTTTTATTGCAAGGCTTTGGTGGCCTATAAATAGAACCCCTCATCCTTCACAAAGTAAGAGAAGAGTGAGAATCATAAGTGAGAATGCTTGTTAGTTGAGAGAAGGAAAGGAAAAGCCAAACTAAGTATGATCGAAGATTGAAAAGCTTACATTTCAAAAAGAGATAAATCTAGAATCGTTTATTTCGTATGTTATTTCGTTCATAGATTCTTATGTTAGAACTTATAAACTTATGCATGTTTAGCCTTATGATTATGTATGTAGGTGTTAGTGAGTCATAAATGATGAAAACTAGCTAATTAACTCAAGTGGTAACTAGTTAGAGAAATAATTAGCGAAACTTTGATTTTACTAGTTTTTGTGAGAGGTGTGTAACATCTTATGTTTGAAATTTGACTGTACAATCAAAAGTAAAGTTGTAGAGAGGGAAGTTACGAAGACACAGGAAAACGAATCACTCAAAAATACCTTGTCGAGTGTCCAGAATGCATGTTTGAAGCAAATAGTAGCAAAATGTCGAAAACTATTTTTGCCCTAGTTGTGGGCTGAGCACCTAGACGTTTGATTTGGACGCCTAGGCATTGCACTTGCAGATAAAATGAACTAAGGGCGACAGGGAGCTAGTTTAGGGCGCTAAGGCACCGGTCTGGATAGTTTTGAGGAAAATTAGGGTTTTTGCATGTCGAGCATCGTAACAGTTAAAGAATTGAAATAAAGTTTATTTTAAGACTAGTTAAAGTGAACTAAAGTAGGGAATCATATTGTGACTAATTTGTATGTCGACGTCATTAACTATGTAGGTCGTACGAAGGACGAAAAAATTAACGTAGACTGTAAGAAACGGAATCAGACAAATTTTTCGCACTATGTGCAATTTTTTTATTTTTATGCAAATCTTTTGCTCATTTGCACTCCGTGCAAAAACGTGCTTTTAACTGTTGGATTTCATTTGATTTGTGATGTTTATTGTTTTATGTGAAATGTTTTATTAAAAGGAGTTATTTGCCATTTAATTCAGCTTAACTCGAGTATTGAGCTATTCTTTTCGGAATAATTATTGTTGAGATATTGAATTGTTATATTTCTTTATTTGAGATTGTTTATTGTGCCAAACCAAATTATTTTGGGGCAGAATCTGTATGTTAGTAACTGTGTTGAACAACCTTTATTCATGGGGGAATTTATGATGTGTTGGCTAACTGACTTCTATACTGTTGATACGATTGTTGTCAGTATAACAGGCGTGATGCATAACATAGGAAACACTGTTGATATGGTTGTTGTCAGTGTTGCAGATGTTATGCATAACAATCTTATTAGTTCTTGGTTTAATAATCGCTCATTATTACTATTGACAAGTATTGAAATCTTTTGTCGAGCTTTTATTTTTTAAATCAGAATAGTCATGAATTCTTTTATATTCATATCTTTAGACTTGTTGAGCAAATTGTGCTCATTCTTGCAAATATTTTTCATTTGCAGTTAAAGAATAATTACTAGAATGGTCTAGCAGCAAGAGGAAATGAAAGAAAAGAAATTAGGTTAAGAATCATATAATTATGGTCTTCTTTATTTGTAATAGAACTTAAGTTGTAATGACTTTGGTAATATGAATAAAAGAACTAAATTTTTTATGGAAAAGTATTGTTTGTGTAAATTACAATTAAGTTAGTGGATTTTAAAGTTGTATGCAAGTTCTTGAGCTCATACTATTATGGTAAGTTTGTGAGTATATGATAAGTTTTTGAACCCATAATCGAATAGTAAATTTTTGATTTGTTCTTGAACTCATATTACTATGGTGAATTTTTAAACTCGTTATTTTAGCAAGTTCCTGTACTCATAATGTATGGTAAGTTCTATGAACAATGATTATAATATATTGTCAAACAATTAGCATTAGTTGCGGTGTCTAGAAAGTTCTATCTAGAAAATGTGTTATTTGATTGCGCGTCGTTTTAACGGAAATCCCCCTCTTTTATGGAAATGATATGGTTGTCAATATTGTGAGTCTATAATATCTAATACTCAATAGGATTTAATGTTGGACAAGTGAGCGCCAGATCCGTTATAGTAAGTACACAGATTTGGGGCGTCGCATATTGGTATCAAAGTAAAAGGTAGAGATCATGTTGCAATCCAGAAACTAAGATAACGAATTTGATATAATGTCTGTAATAGACTAATTAAACCAATAGAATTATTGGTAGATTTTATGGATGATGTGTAAAAGTGAGCTTCAAATCTGTTGTGGAGAGCATAAGAATTTGGGGGCGGCACAGGATAACTATAAACTTTGCTCAAACAATCAACTATCAAAAACTTGCAATTGAATGTTAGTACTATGTTTATTTTTTATTTTTTTTTAATTTAATAATATATAGTTTTTAAGTTTAATATTTAATTTTTATTTTCAATCTTTCGAATTTATACATAGTTATTTAGAGTTAAAAAAATAAATGAAACCTAAAAGCCTAAACCGTATAAGTGGCACAAACCCCAAAATTTGCGTAAGCAAAAAGTCCAAAACAACCCCCTTTACTGTTCATTAGCATATTTAAAAACAATTTTAGTTCGACTCGTTATTTAATTCATAACTAATTCATATCGATGAATTTTAATGTTGCTACGCTTAGTTAACTTCCATATCTATAACTTTGCTTTGTATTTCATGTCCAAATGCCAAACATATGATTTTATATGATTTTTACAAAAATAGGTCAAAAACTATTCCCTCAAAATTTTTACAGTTTGTCCTAAACTGCTTCAAACATACACTACGAACACTTTACAAGGTATTTTTGAGTGATTCTTTTTTCTGCGTTTTTATAACTTCTAAATTAGTTTATTTTTGTAACTAATTTAGTTAGCCGCAATCGTTGATTTTTTTTTTTGAAATTTGACTTTTTATATTTGTGAATAGTAATTTCATATTTATACGTCATATAAATACTTAGGTCTATACGTCCTACCGTATAATTAAATAGCTATTTACATGTATTTTTTATACTTATAATTAAATCACACATTAAACTCTATAACACATAGTTTATGTCACTTTTATTAATCAAAGACGATTATATTTTCGAGCCTTATAAATATTTGAGATATTACATATAATTTCACATCTATTTTCAGAACGACACCCGTTAAAGATTTTCGCCTAACACTAATAACTTTTGTGCGTAAAGATTGTTTTCTATCCTTCCTATTTTATTTCATTCAACAACATTTTATTCATTTCTTTCCTTTTTGTAACATCTCAAATATATATATATATATATATATACACACACACACACACAATTATTCAACATTGAACTAAATAAATTTTATAACTTAACAAAACTAAATTAAATATAAATAAATAAATAGTGAACAAAATTTTCAATCATGCATTAAAAAAAATCACGTGCGTAATTTTTTAAAAATTTTAATAATTTAAATTAACTAATAAGAGAAATTTAGAATAATAAAAATAGAAATATATGGTGAGAAATAAGTGGGTAAGTAGGAGTAAACTGTGAGAGCATTGGAGAGATAAGTAAATGAGAGTAGAATGTGAGAATAGTGAAGAGAATAATGTATAAATAGAAATTAGTTTTTTTTTATTTTCATGTTAGTGTGTGACCCAAAATCATCAAAGACAGTTATCAAAAGTTGGAGGCTTTATTAACCGAAATAATAATAAGGTAGTACACTAGTACTGTAAACAATTTTACAGAAAAATTAAACTTTATACCATCGTTTTTAGAGAGAGACAGAGTGTACTATATATATATATATATATATATATATATATATATATATATATATATATATATATATATATAGACGGTCTAAATCTTAAACTTATCCCTTATTTAACATACCTTGTATATACCCTCCTTTAGCGACGGACCGGGCGATAATTCGGTCCGTCGCTATATATATAACCGTCGTCTTAACTTTTAGCGACAAACAACATATAACGACGATTTTATATATAGCGACAGACCGAATCGTCGCCCGATCCGTCGCTAAAAGGGATATACAAGGTATGTTAGATAAGGGATAAACTTAAGATCCGGACCGATATATAAGGTCCTCATTCGTGGCAATTGGTTGTCACAGACACTATTCCAGCAATCATGATTTGAGTCGTTGATCAAGATAATAAAAGGATTAGAATATTCCTAATTCCCCTCTGCCGCTAGAGGCTCTAGCGGTAGCAAGATCAGTTCTAGCTGCAGTTCAGTTTACCAAAATGCCCCCTCTTGAGATTTAAATTTTTTTGGGTAGCCGCGGGAAATAACTGGAGTTGACTTACACTACGTAATCAAGCATATCAGCTTGTATATTATAAAAGTATACAGAATTTAATTTCCTCCGATATATCAAAAACTTATAGATATATTTTATTTATAATTATAAGTTAATTTATGAAATACTAAAATATAAAATATTAAAATTTTAAAAATAACAAATATAATAATAAATAGTATCATATTATATAAAATTATTGTGTACTAATTAATTAATAAACAATCTTAGGGTGGCTTGAGGCCACTCAGTCGATCTAGAGGGGTACCTTTAATCTTATTTAATTAAACTATTGTCACATCAAACTTTTAGGGATAACATATCTATCCCTAAAACCTCAATAATTCATTCCTATTAATATCTTCTGTTCCCTGCTACTAAATGATATCCATATACTTCTAGAAATAAATATTAAAGCATGCAAATACCATATAGATAAGCGTTCTTATGTAGCATTCCTACATATCTATCTATCTAATAAAATACAAATAATTTTAAATTTTTCGCTCACTCAATAAATCATCTGGACCGTCCAAAGTTTGAGATAAATCTCACCGTCCATATATCTATCTAATAAAATACATCTATCTATCTAATCTATCTAATTTTGAATTTCCCGCTCACTTAATAAATCATTTGGGCCGTTCTAAGTTTGAGATAAATCTCACTGGCCATACAGTGCCGGAGGCACGGGACCCAGCTAGTATACTTATATAATAAGAGAATTAAATTTTTTTTTGGTCTTTAGTCTTTGATATAAGATTAAAATTTAACCGTTATTAAAATATATTTTTAACTGCTGCTAAAACATTTTTTAAATCTAGAATTTAATTAGAACTAATATATTATTTATGGTCTTGAAAAACTTTAGAGTAATTTATTGTTTTGTAATAATTTTATTTTTTATAGAAGTCCTAAATTATATGCAATTAGTAAGTTAAGTTGTAAAATTATTAACTATTAAAAATAATTAATAGTTAATGTTATAGAATCAAAATTCTTTTTATGGTCATGCAAACTTTAATGTTAATTTATTATTCTACAATAATTTTAGAAAATTGTTAAATTCACAATAAAAACGTCACTATAGATCTTATACTGACGGTTTTCATCGTCGCTATACATCTACAACGATACTTTTGTTGTGAATTTAACAATTTTCTTAATTTTATTCTATAGTTCTTTAATTACTTACTCATACAATAAATTTTAACTTTAAAAATATGTTTAAAATTTTAGTTTACTCAACTTCAGACCCTAAATAACTAAATATTAAAAATACAACCAATTAATATAGGAGACATTTAGTTAATTTATGTTAAAATAATTATAACTTATATTGTGATTAAAATTTAGTTAATTTTTAAAAGTAAAAGTCATAATAGTAACTTATAATTCTACAATAAACTTATTCCTAAATAATTATATATTAAAAATATAGAAAAAAAATTATGACAAAATAAAACTACTATTAAAAAGTGTAATATATATTACAAAATGATTAAACTCGCAATATTTAACAATCAGGTCGTTTCCAGGAAAGAGAGGGTTTTTCAATAAGGATTTTTCTCTATTGACGCGCAATTAGGTGACCAAACCTCTCCTTGACAGAACTTTTAGACATTGTAAATATTACAATTTAATAATATGAATAACTTTGTCATCTCAATTATTTATTTAATAATATATCATATTATACAGATGATACTGTGACAATAAACGAATTAATAATATGAGAGATATGATGCAGCAATTACTGTAGCAATAATTGAGTATAAATGATTGACTTCTCACGTAAGCATCAATAATCAATATTGTGTGCTACTATGCAACCACGCGTATTACTGTTGTAAGACCCCAACTTATTATTAATGAAATTTAATTTTCTCTATTTATTATTTTGAAATAGTAAGGGTTGATTTGATTAATGTGGATAGTTATGGGTAAAATACACAAATATTTTAAAATAAGCAAGTGGTTATAAAATATTCATTTTTATCGGGGAATATTCGTTTGGTCGTGGAATATTCGTACTGTCGGAGAATATTCGTACGACGACGCAGCCATGTGTGGGCCCCATAACGGAAAGCGATTGGATGAAGAAAACGACAAATATAAGTTGTTAAAAAATAATGGCGTAGTTGTTACCGTTAATACTGTTAAAATACTCGGTGGTTAAAACACAGTAGCACACGGTATTGCACCAATTATTGATTCTTATGTAAGAAGGCACTACTCAATAATGATTACAGTAATTACTGTTCAGTATTTTATTTTATTGATTTAATAATTGATGCGTTGATATTTTATATTGCTGTTATTTCAATAATTGTCATTACACAGTATTTTTCATTATCGAAGCAATAATTCAATTATCTGAATAATATTATTAGATAACATTATTGGTAATGTCTAGAAAGTTCTGTCTAAGGAGAGGTTTTGGTCACCTAATTGCGCGCCAATAAGAAGAAATTCTTATTGGAAAGCCCCTTCTTTCATGTGAACTACCTGGTTGTCAATATTGTGATTATGTAATATTATTTGTGAATAATTAATTATTGATTCATATGATGAGGAAAATATTGATTTTATGTGGATATAGATGGAGAAAATTTTTAAAGTGACAATTGTTGAAAATTGGAATTTTATTTTTTTCTAATAAAATAATTCATTTAAATATATTATTTTAATAATATATTAACGGTGATATTTTTATAACGAATGTGGGATATATGAGTATATGAGGAGAAAGAATATTTTTGTGGCATTAAATGTTTAACACATATTTTGTGTGTTGGTGGACACAATTATTGACCGAAATTTGATTATAGCCTGTAAAATCTTCCGTTTGTGGATTTCGGTTAATTTCTGTTTGGAATTTGAAAAAACTTTCTTCTGAAAAGTTGTAGAGAATTGAATTTTCTATAAAAACTCGCGAGATTCGAATTTTCTGACAAAAGGGCTATTTATTATGAATTATTGAAGTTCCGAAGTTCCGAAATAATTGATTTTTGAAAGTTTTAATTTTTTTTTTTTTACAAAAACGTGATTTTCATTTTGTTTCCCTCATTTAACATGTGATAGGGGCTGAGTTCAGATGGTAAAAGCATGCGTATGAAGTTTTGGAAAAAATATAATAATATTTAATAAATTTTCTATTTTGGTGTTTTAAGCATTTTTCTATAAATAGGGCGCTTATGTTAGAATTGAAAATCACACTAGAAACTGAAGTTTTCTCTCTCTATATTATCGAGCGTATTCTTGTGAGTATTTTGAGTATTGTTATACGGTGCAAGTTCAAGTCATAGCCTATATCCGGTGTTTCAACTAGAAATATCGTCTTTCGAGGTAAGGGATATTTTTTTTTTAAATGATATTATTTCTTCTAATATCATTATGCCGAAGTATTGATCTGAAGTTTTTATCAAATTTGGAACTTTTGGTGTCGGAGTTACTATTCACGTATACAGCACTATTCACGTATACGACACTATTCACTAATACGGCACTATTCATCAAAAAATAAAAAGTTTTCCTTTTCGTCTAAAATATCTATTGTGGATACTAGCTTTAATTGTATCCATGTTTTGATCATTCTTGAATTTTACACCACTATAATTATTTTTGAGGTATTTTTGGACATGGTTAAAACAAAATACGAATCCTTAATCCTTAATTCTTGTCATTTTGTTTCACTGGATTCGTTTCTTTAAATATATTTTTTATCATCCTCAGTCTTAAATGATGATATTATTGAATATCTTTGGCCTGTAGTGCAAAGATGAATGATTTCTGATGAATATCTTTGGCCCGTAGTGCAAAGATGAACAGGTGTTTAGATGAACATGACCAACTGATGAATATCTTTGGCCTGTAGTGCAAAGATGAATATTTGATTCCAGATATATATTGATTGATGTTACAAGAATAAAAGATAGACGATGAACTTTTAAATTCATACATAGAAGATAGTAGTTTGCATTCTCTACTTAACACTTCTAATGAATTATTATTTTCGCTGCAAATATTGATTTAAAACTTGTCGTCTATTGTATTCTATTAGATTTTTTTCCCTGTTGAAGACTAATGATAATTTGTTATATATTATCTTAGTCATAATATAGAACAAATTATCATTAGTCCTCAACAGGGAAAAATCTAATAGAATATAATAGACAACAAGTTTTAGATCAATATTCGCAGCAGAAATAATAATTTATAGAGGAGATTGTGTAGAGAATAAAATCTACTATAATCTATGAATTTAAAAGTTCATCATCAATTTTTATCCATGTAACATCA
Source organism: Panax japonicus (assembly GCA_020205505.1). NCBI lineage: Eukaryota > Viridiplantae > Streptophyta > Magnoliopsida > Apiales > Araliaceae > Panax > Panax japonicus. The sequence continues at coordinate 93,341 of JAINUV010000265.1, forward strand.
ATCAATATTCATCTTGAATCAAATATTCATCTTTACACTACAGGCCAAAGATATTCATTAGTTGGTCATGTTCATCTCAAAACATGTTCATCTTTGCACTACGGGCCAAAGATATTCATAAGAAAATCAACCATCTTTGCACTACAGGCCAAAGATATTCAGTAATATCATCATTTAGGACTAATGATGATAAAAAATATTTTTTAAGAAAACGAATCCAGTGAAACAAAAGAACAAATATTAAGAATTTGTACTTTACACAGTCCAAGTTCAAAAATAATTCATAAATAATCGTGGTGAAGTAAAATTCAAGAATGATCAAAACATGGATACAATCAAAGCTAGTATCCATAATAGATATTTTGGACAAAAATAAAAATTTAATTTTTTTGTGAATAGTGTCGTATTCGTGAATAGTGTCGTATACGTAAATAGTGCCGTATACGTGAATAGTAATCCCGACACTAAAAGACAAGAATTTCACAAAAAAAATCTTACCAATATTCCAGCATAATGATATTAGAAGAAATAATATCATTTTAAAAAAAATAACATCCCTTACCTCGAAAAGACAGTACTTCTGACTAGAATACTAGATATAGTGCTGAAGGGAACTTGCACCGTATAGCAACACTCAAAGTATCAAAATACTCACAAGAATACGCTCGATAATATAGAGAGAGAAAGAGAGAGAAAATATCAGTTTCTGGTGTGATTTTCAATTCTAACCTAAGCACCCTATTTATAAGAAAATGCTTAGAACACCAAAACAAAAAATTTAATAAAATAATAATTTATTTTTCTTAAATTTCCTACGCATACCAATATAGTCTAGACATCAGCCACGCCTCAATAACAACCACAAAAACGTTTTTCTCAATTAATTCATTTAAAACACCAAAAATAATAATAATTAATTAATCCGGAACTTCAATAATTCATAATAAATAGCCATTTTATCAGAAAAATTCGAACATCATTTCCTTTCCATAGGAAATTCTGTCCTCTACAACTTTACAGAAGAAAATTTTTCCAAATTCCAAATAGAAATTGACCGAAATCCACAAACGGGCGATTTTACATGCTATAATCAAATTTTCAGTCAAGAAATGGGGTCCACAAACATGAAAAAAATGTTTTAAATATTTTTAGTAACAAAAATACTCTTCCTCTTCATTTATTCATATATCCCACATTCATTGTAAAAATATCACCATTATTATTATTATAATATAAGAATATATTTAAATAAATTATTTTATCAGAAAAAGATAAAATATTAATTTTCAACAATTATCACATTAAAAATTTTCAACATCTATATCCATATAAAATGAATATTTTTCTCATTATATAAATCAATAATTAATTATTCATAAATAATATTACAGAATCATAATACTGACAACCAGGCAGTTCCCAGAAAAGAGGGGACTTTCCAATAAGGATTTCTCCTTACTGGCGCGCAATTAGGCGACCAAACCTCTCCTTAGACAGAATTTTCTAGACATTGCCAATATTGTTATCTAATAATATTATTCAAATAATATGAATTATTGATCCGATAATGGAAAATACTGTGTAATGACAATTATTAAAACAAAAATAATATAAAATATCAACATAGCAATTATTGAATCAATGAAATAAAATATTGAACAGTAATTACTGTAACAATTATTGAGTAGTGCCTTCTTACGTAAGAATCGATAATTGGTGCAATACCGTGTGCTACTGTGTTTTAACCACCGAGTATTTCAACAGTATTAACGGTAATAACTATGTCGTTATTTATAAACAACTTATACTTTTCGTTTTCTTCATCCAATCGCTTTCCGTTATGGGGCCCACACAAGACTGCCTCGTCGTACGAATTTTCCCCGACAGCAAGAATATTCCACGACAACAATGAATATTTTATAACCACTTGCTTATTTGAAATATTTGCGCATTTTACCCATAACTAACCACATTAATCAAATCAACCCTTACTATTTCAAAATAATAAATAGAGGAAATTAAATTTCATTTATAATAAGTTGGGGTCTTACAGTAACCCCGACACTAAAAGACAAGAATTTCACAAGAAAAATCTTACCAATATTCCGGCATAATGATATTAGAAGAAATAATATAAATTTTTTAAAAAATAACATCCCTTACCTCGAAAAGACAGTACTTCTGATTGGAATACTGGATATAGTGCTGAAGTGAACTTTCACCGTATAACAACACTCAAAGTATCAAAATACTCACAATAATACGCTAGAAATATAGAGAGAAAAAATTTCAGTTTCTGGTGTAATTTTCGATTCTAACCTAAGCACCCTATTTATAGAAAATTGTTTAGAACACCAAGACAGAAAATTTAATAAAATATTAATATAATTATATAAATTTACTACGCACACCAAGAAAATTGAATTCAACATGTTTACCACTCATGTGGGGCCCACCCAAGTGCAAAAAATGTTTTTCTTTTAAAAAGAATTTAAAACTTTAAAAAATTAATTATTCCGGAACTTCGAAACTTCAATAATTCATAATAAATAGCTCTTTTATCAGAAAAATTCAAATCGAATGTTCATTCTGTAGGAAATTTAATTCTCTACAACTTTGTAGAAGAAAGTTTTTCCAAACAGAAATTGACCGAAATTCAAATACGGACGATTTTGTAGGCTATAATCAAATTTCAGTCAAGAAATGGGGTCCACCGACATTTTTAACATGTTTTTAACATTTATTGTAACAAAAATACTCTTCCTCCTTATTTATTCATATATCTCACATTCATTGTAAGGATATCACCATTATTATATTATTATAATATAATAATATATTTAAATAAATTATTTTATCAGAAAAAGATAAAATATTTATTTTCAACAATTGTCACATTAAAAATTTTCTCTATCTATATCCACATAAAATGAATATTTTCCTCATCATATAAATCAATAATTAATTATTCACAAATAATATTATAAAATCACAATACTGACAACCAGACAGTTCCCAGGAAAGAGGGGGCTTTCCAATAAAGATTTCTCCTCACTGACGCGCATTTAGGTGACCAAACCTCTCCTTAGACAGAACTTTCTAGACATTGCCAATAATGCTATCTAATAATATTATTCAAATAATATGAATTATTAATTTGATAAAGGAAAATACTATGCAGTGACAATTATTGAAACAACAATAATATAAAATATCAACATAGCAATTATTGAATCAATGAAATAAAATATTGAACATTAATTACTGTAACAATTATTGAGTAGTGCCTTCTTACGTAAGAATCAATAATTGGTACAATACCGTGTGCTACTGTGTTTTAACCACCGAGTATTTCAACAGTATTAACGGTAACAACTACGCCGTTATTTATAAACAACTTATACTTGTCGTTTTTTCATCCAATCGCTTTCTGTTATGGGGCCCACACAAGACTGCGCCGTTGTACGAATATTCCCCGACAATAAGAATATTACACGACCAAACAAATATTCCCCGACAACAATGAATATTTTACAACCACTTGCTTATTTAAAATATTTGCGCATTTTACCCATAACTAACCACATTAATCAAATCAACCCTTACTATTTCAAAATAATAAATAGAGGAAATTCAATTTCATTAATAATAAATTGGGGTCTTACAACCTCCACTCCTTATGAAATTTTGTCCTCGAAATTGACGTACGTACCTGGTGTTTCAAAAAGGTGAGGATACCTCGCTTTCATTTTCGTTTCCAACTCCCAGGTCATTTCCTCTATAGCATGGTTCCTCCACAAAACTTTGACTTGTGGTATGACCTTTGTACGTAAGACATGCTCCTTCCTATCCAAGATCTCTACAGGTACCTCCTCGTACGTTAAGTCTTCGGCTATCTCTTCTGGTTCTAACTCAATAACGTGGTTCAGATCTTTCACATATTTACGAAGCACAGATATGTGAAAAATATTATGAACACGAGACATGCTTGGAGGTAATGCGAGTCTATAGGCCACATTTCCTACTCGTTCAAGAATATAAAATGGACCAATAAATCGTGGATTGAGCTTTTCTCTCTTCCCAAATCTTATAACTCCCTTCCATGGAGCAACACGCAACAATACATGATCCCCAATACTAAATTTCACGTCCTTTCGATGAAGATCCGCATAACTCTTTTGTCGATCCTGTGCCGTTTGTATACGTTGTTGAATCATTTGGGTCTTTTCCGTAGTCATACGTACCAACTCGGGTCCCAACAATGTTGCTTCACCCACCTCATCCAAACATATTGGAGAGCGACACTTTCGTCTATATAATGCTTCAAATGGAGCCACACCTATACTTTCCTGATAACTGTTGTTGTAGGAGAATTCCACCAATGGTAAATACTTATCCCAACTCCCTTTGAAGTCTAGGACACAACGTCTTAATAGATCTTCAAGAGTTTGAATAGTCCGCTCTGATTGTCTGTCCATTTGAGGATGGTATGCCGAACTGAATAGTAAATCCGTGCCCATAGCTTTTTGCAAGCTAACCCAAAATCGTGAAATGAATCTTGGGTCACGATCCAAAACTATGGATACTGGCATGCCATGCAATCTCACAATCTCATTTACGTACATACGAGCAAGACGTTCAAGGGAATAAGTCTCCCGTATTGGCAAGAAATAAGCAGACTTGGTTAATCTATCAACAATAACCCAAATAACATTTATGCCTTGAAAAACCGTGGGAAGATCCGTAACAAAGTCCATGGTAATGTGTTCTCACTTCCATTTCGGAATCTCAAGTGGTCGCAATGGACCCATAAGCACTTGATTCTCCGCATTTATACATTGACAAGTTAAACACCTCGAGATAAACTTCGCGATCTCTCTCTTCATATTGTTCCACCAAAATGTATGTCGAAGATCACGATACATTTTGGTACTTCCAGGATGGATCGTAAATGGTGTATTGTATGCCTCCATCATGATCTTGTACTTCAAATCAGCGTCGTTAGGAACACAAAGTCTGGAGTGGACTCGAAGTATTCCTTCTTCATCGATTCTTGCTTCTAGAATAGCAACTTCTTGTACTTTCTTCTTCATACGCATCAGTTCCGGGTCTGTGGCTTGAGCAACTTTAACTTTTTTGATTAAAGTCGGTTCTATGCATATACTTGACATCATCTCATGGGTCCCCGGAGTCTTAAATTCTATCTTCATTTTTTTAAATCACACAAAATGGGCCTTTATGTTGACAACATCGCACTCGTTCACGCATATGATCTTCTAGTCAACGCGTCAGCTACCACGTTTACTTTTTTTGGATGGTATAATTAGAACATGTGCCAAAATGAGTCTCCTCTTGAGTTCTTCGAAGATCTTCCCATATTCCTTACTTCATTCGAATTTTGTATCTCTACGAGTCAGCTGAGTTAATGGAGTAGCGATTCGAGAAAATCTTTCCACGAATCTCCGATAATAACCAATTAAACCTAGAAAGCTACGTATTTCGATTACTGACTTAGATTGCTCTCCACTGTGACTCATATCACAATCTTGGATAACACGTCACAATGGCACCTATCAGCTTACCACCACACGAATATGGCGTACCCTACGGAGAGTCTGGCTTCGGTGCATTCCACAAAGGAAGTCACCAGATAGAGGCTCGGGTACCAACTTCTACAGTTAGGTTTTTAACTCTTGAAGTTCAATAGGAGCCATTCGATATGAGATTTTAGAAATGGGTTTTGTACCGGGTTCAAATTCGATACAAAATTCAATATCACGCTCTGGGGGTAGCCTAGGAAATTCTTCAGGAAATACGTCAAGAAATTTACTAACAACAGAAATATCATTCAAATCTGACGTATTTTTGTTCAAGTCCATGACATGGGCTAAGAAAACTTGACATCCATTTTTCAATAAACAAATGACTTTATGGCTTGATATGAAAGTGTTTGACTTCAATGGTTTGGTTTCTTGAATTCGAATAACAGGTTGCTTAGGAATATGAAAACTAACAACCTTACAAAAGCAATCAATTTTGGCATGATGAGTAGTTAACCAATCAATTCCTAAAATCACATCAAAAACAAGTATCTTTAAAGAGATAAGATCAACAGGTAATGTGATGGTGCCAACTTGGATCAAACAAGATTTATAAACAATGGATGTAATGAAAGTTTCTCCTAACGGAGTCTCCACAGATAGGTCAAAGTCTAATTTTCTCCGGAGTCAAGTTTAAAAGTTGAGCACAAGCAGGAGAGATAAATGAATGAGTAGAACCAGTATCTAATAAGGTATAAACTTCGCAAGAATTTATAATTAATTAATCCGTGATACCTTCGTTCGGGTTCCTCGTATTTTGGGTAGTCACAAAAAATGCTATTTCAGGAACCGCTGACTTTGACTTGTCCGTATCCGCCTCTGGTGCCACCGTCCCATCTGGACTTAACTTTGCTATAGAGTACATTCCACCCTTCATTGCTTCGTCACATTCTTGATCCATAATTTGAATCATTATTCTCCGATTCATATCGAATTGTGGTTGACCACTCTGCACAGGGTAGTTCCGAACTCGATGTTGGATTCTCCCAATTGTTGTCCAAAAAGAAAAATCCATTTCATCTCTTTTGGCCTTATTGGATCGGACGTCTTTTTCTACAATATCAACGCGCCGTGCGGCTTTTACCCACGTATTTTCCATTCCCATTCATTCGGTTGCTTCTTCTTTCATCAGATTTGATCATAGCATTCTCAGATTTCAGCTCTAATATCTTATACTCTGCCAAAGAGTGCTTCTGTTCAAGCATCGCACATCGGGTAATACAATTTTGAATTGTTGCATCTCTTTGCTCCACGACCGCCTGCCGTTCTTCAGTCTGCTTTTCTAACTCATGAATACGATTTTGTAATTCTAAATTTCGATTATAAAATTCTTCTAATAAATTCTCCTCAAGTTCATCTTCTTCCTCTCCTTCAGCTGCTACCTCTGCGACTAGCTCGGGTGCCACTATTAGTTCTTCACTCACCACATGAATATCTCTAATTTCTTCTTCGCCTGACATTACGTTATCCTGGTTGGTGATTAGAGGTGTTTCAATGGTCTCATGTACTCCACTGTTAACATTCTCAGCCGCCATTCTTAATTAATGCCACAAAACAAGGGTTAATTAAATAAATTGACATGCAACATAATAAACCTATACTTTGACCAACCAACAATTAAGCTTAGGTAGGACACACTAGCGAAGGATTTACTCGTCTCTCCCCTCCTAGTTCTATTCCCCGATCTCCACCAGAGATCATATCCCTAAGCTCTGATACCAACTGTGGCGCCCCCAAAATAGGTATACAACACCCATTCTGAGTCGTCAAATACATGGTACAGAAATAACTACAACTTTATTAATACAATTGTCGCCCAAAATACGACAACACATAAACTGTGATTTTAAAAATAAATATTGTCTTCTAGACAATATCAACACTCAAATAAGTCCTCATTACAATTATCGATATACTATTTTACAAAATAGTGAGGACTACTAAAACGACATTCTAGAACCTTCATTCCATACCCCGATTAGTACTCGCTACATTCTCACCTCCTGAGAAAAAAAATAGAACAAAAAGGAAAAGGGTGAGCTCAACTAGCCCAATAAAGAATATTATGATTAAGATAATATAGAACAAATTATCATTAGTTCTCAATAGAAAAAAAATCTGATAGAATATAATAGACAACAAGTTTCAGATCAATATTCGCAGCGAAAATAACAATTCATAGAGGAGATTGTGTAGAGAAAGAAATCTACTATAATCTATGAATTTAAAAGTTCATCGTCAATTTTTATCCTTGTAACATCAATCAATATTCATCCTGAATCAAATATTCATCTTTGCACTACAGGCCAAAGATATTCATTAGTTGGTCATGTTCATCTCAACACCTGTTCATCTTTGCACTATGGGCCAAAGATATTCATAAGAAAATCAACCATCTTTGCACTACAGGCCAAAGATATTCAGTAATATTATCATTTACGACTGAGGATGATGAAAAATATTTTAAAGAAAACGAATCCAGTGAAACAAAAGAATAAATATTAAGAATTCGTACTTTAAACAGTCCAAGTTCAAAAATACTTCATAAATAATCATAGTTTAAATAAATTATTGACCGAAGAGGAAAAGTACGAATCATCCTCATTTATTCGTAGTTTTTACAAAAATTCAAACATTTATTGTAACAAAAATACTTTTCCTCCTCATTTATTCATATATCTCACATTTATTGTAAAGATATCACAATTATTATATTATTATAATATAATAATATATTTAAATAAATTATTTTATCAGAAAAAGATAAAATATTTATTTTCAACAATTGTCACATTAAAAATTTTCTTCATCTATATCCACATAAAATGAATATTTTCCTCATCATATAAATCAATAATTAATTATTCACAAATAATATTACAGAATCACAATACTGACAACCAGACAGTTCCTAGGAAAGAGGGAACTTTCCAATAAAGATTTCTCCTTACTGACGCGCAATTAGGTGACCAAACCTCTCTTTAGACAGAACTTTCTAGACATTGCCAATAATGCTATCTAATAATATTATTCAAATAATATGAATTATTAATTTGATAAAGAAAAATACTGTGCAGTGATAATTATTGAAACAACAATAATATAAAATATTAACATAGCAATTATTAAATCAATGAAATAAAATATTAAACAGTAATTACTGTAACAATTATTGAGTAGTGACTTCTTACGTAAGAATCAATAATTGGTGCAATACCGTGTGCTACTGTATTTTAACCACCGAGTATTTCAACAATATTAACGGTAACAACTACGCCGTTATTTATAAACAACTTATACGTGTCGTTTTCTTCATCCAATCGCTTTCCGTTATGGGGCCAACACAAGGCTGCGCCGTCGTACGAATATTCTCCGACGGTAAGAATATTCCACGACCAAATAAATATTCCCCGACAATAATGAATATTTTACAACCACTTGCTTATTTAAAATATTTGCGCATTTTACCTATAACTAACCGCATTAATCAAATCAACCCTTACTATTTTAAAATAATAAATAGAGAAAATTTAATTTTATTAATAATAAGTTGAGGTGGAGATTCGTACTTTAGATAATTCAAGTTTAAAAATACTCCATAATAAACCATAATGGAGAAAAATTTAAGAATGAAGATCAAAATATGGATACAATCAAAGATAATAATCATAATAGACATCTGGGACAAAGAAGAGAAAATTTTATTTTTTTGTGAATAGTGCCATATTTGTGAATAGTGCCGTATACGTGAATAGTAACTCCGACACAAAAAGTAAAAATTTCATAATATTTTAAATATTGATATAAATTTTATTGTGGAATTTTATTCCACAATAGTAACCTTTATGTAAGGTACCATTGTAAGGTGTAATGGCCGAGGCACCATGAAAGTTACATATATTTGTATTGAAACTCACATCATATGTGTTGTCGTGTTTTGTACGATAGTTGGATTAATCACGTTTGTAATTGTTTTCTGTACCATGTATTTGGCGACTCAGAATGAGTTGTGTGGACCTATTTTTGGGGTATCACAATTTTTTCCGTCGCTATAGCATAGAAAACCATTTCTATAACCAGCTATATCTAAGGTGACTGTTTGAACCGTCGCTATAGCTCGATTCGTCTTTAATTCGTTTTTATGATTTGTTGGAGAAAATTTTCATATATGTCTGATATTATTGATAATACATAATTTTAAGAAAAATAAATAAATAATTGATTTTATTTCTCAATTGCATACTTTTTTAAAATAAAAATCTTATTTAAGGAGAGTCATATTCAAAGAGTATAATTTTTTGTTGCTTCTTTTTTGTAAAAAAAATAAATATTAGAACTTGGTTATGATACAACTAAAGGTACAAATTTTAATGACTTTACACCAAAAAAAAGAGTTTACTGTATATTTTTCAACATAAAATTTAAAAACTAATATTTTTCCTTAGAAATTTTATTTATTATTATTATTTTTACCAATATTGATATTTGAAGAAATAAATCAACAACAAATTATAAGTTTTATTATGAGACAAAAGTAGTTCACTTGCTTGCACTTTTCACATACTTTTTCTTTTAATAACTTTTAATTGCTATTAATGTAATGCAAATAAAATTATAATTAATTTTAAATACTACTACTAATTTCTAGGCTCATTCTCTCTCTCTCTCCCTCTCCATTTTTCTATTTTCTATTTTCTATTTTCTATTTTCCTCCGGTTCCAGAGTTTTCATCTTTTTGCAGAGAGAAAGATAGAGAAAGAGAGAGAAAATGGCAGCGGCTGGAGAAGAAGAAGAGTTCTACCTGAGATACTACGTGGGTCACAAAGGGAAGTTCGGCCATGAGTTCTTGGAGTTCGAGTTCCGGCCTGACGGTAAGCTCCGGTACGCCAACAACTCCAACTACAAAAACGACACCATGATTCGCAAAGAAGTCTTTCTCACCCCTTCCGTCCTCCGTGAGTGCCGCCGCATCATCTCCCACAGCGAGGTATTACCCCACTTCACTTCTCCCCAATTTCTCTCTCTAGGGTTTACTTCTTGTTATGTTTATATATGTTTATTTCGAGGTATTTAAGATTTTCTGCTGCCTAATTTTTACTTGAATGTAATGTGGTCGAAAAAATTGAAGTTTAGGGATTTTAATTTGATGGGTTTTGAAGGTTTTGGTTGTTAGTTGGTGTAGGTTTTCAATTTTCTCTCTAGGGTTTACTTTTGATATGTGTCTTTTCACATGTAATGTGATGAAATTGAGCTTTTTAGTGCTTTATAAGTTTTGCTTGTAGTTGCAGTGAGTTTTGTTAGTCACGCTAAATATTTTAGGCTGTTTCTTTGTAGTTTGGGTTTCCATGGATTTTAGATTTTTATGTTTGTTTATCTCCTTGATTTATGAAATTTGGCTGATTTTTTTATTTGTTATCTTTTTGCAATTTGTTTACCATGTTGTCAATTTGCTCTCCGAGGTTAAGCTCATAGATTATGAGCTCAATAGTGTATTCTATACTACAGCATAATAACTGCACTAATATAATGGGAATAGCAGATAAGCTATTTGGAAAATTCAAACCCATGATCTTGCGCAAGTAGAACATGTTCAGTCACCCATTCTTTGAAATCTTTAGTTGCTAGAAAAATAAAATCGACATGCTTGAACAGAACCTATAGGTTAATTTCTTACATATTTTAGAAGGAATTTTCTGATATATTTCTGCCTTGTTAGTTTGTTAATGTGGATATTTCAAGGGTGTGTTGTTGGTTCTTTCTGTTCTATAATTTTGTCGTTTATGTGTCCGAATGTCTCATTAGATCATGAAGGAAGATGATAGCAGCTGGCCAGAACCAGACCGTGTTGGACGGCAAGAGCTTGAAATTGTTATGGGGAATGAGCATATCTCCTTCACTACTTCAAAGATTGGGTCACTCATGGATGTTCAGACTAGTAAAGATCCTGAAGGGCTTCGTATTTTCTATTATCTTGTTCAGGTCTGTTATGCATCTCCCCTGGAACTCCTTTGTCTTTCATCTCTACAAAAATTCGCTCGCTTTCATTCACGGAGTTCTTAATTTGTTTTGTTGGAATATAGCATTATATTTTCACGGAGTTCTATTTTGCGCTATCAATTTTCATTTATATTTTCCTTTTGGATTAAGTTCTTTGGCTATGTTGCCGTCTTTTATGTTTGATAAGTTTCTCCTATTAATACATCATGAGATTGCTGTCCAGAATCACCAGTAGTTTTGTTAATCACTGCCCTAAACCTTTTCCATTGCAAGGTTTAGAAAGAACTAGGCTGCTCCTTTTTGTTGTTAAATAGGATCAAAATAGTCCAATATATTGCCTCCTTACCTAGATATATCATTGCTTTGCTTAAAAGCTAGTTGCCTCGTTGAATTAGATTTAGAAATGTGCAGCAACATGTTTCAATTGTATCTATCTAACAAAATACAACTGATTTTGAATTTCCCGCTCACCCTAATAAATCATCTCGTCCAAAGTTTGGGATAAATTCTACCGTCCATGTAGTGCCGGAGGCACGGGACACAGCTAGTATTAGTATATGACATGGTAACATCTTAGACTGTTTTGTTACTTTGAAATAAAACATAGCCTCGACTGCTACAGGTGACAATTGAATGAGTCCTAGATCACTCTTATATGTTTTTGTGGTGGGGCACTCTAATAATGAGGCTTTATCTTATCAGTTTGGAAGGTGACAATTGAATGAGTCCTAGGTTAATCTTATCAATTTTGAGCTAGAGCGTACTTATTGTAACATGCACTTGCATTGACTTTGTTGAAGGGCAGCTATTGCTATATAATCTTTTAGTCGAAGACCTATTTCTCATCATATATCTAGGAACTTTAAAGTAAGGTTTTACTTCATTGAAGTTCCCTCATTAATCATTATATGTTTCAATTGTATTAGTATATGACATGGTAACATCTTAGACTTTTCTGTTACTTTACCATAAAGCATAGCCTTGGCTGCTGCAGGTGACAATTGAATGAGTCCTAGATCACTCCTATATGTTTTTGTGGTGGGCCACTCTAATGCTAATGCTTTATCTTATCTATTTGGGAAGTGACAATTGAATGAGTCCTAGGTGAATCTTATCAATTTTGAGCTAGAGCGTACTTATTGTAACCTGCACTTGCATTGACTTTGTTGAATGGCTGCTATTGCTATATAATCTGTTGGTCGAAGACCTATTTCTCATCATATATCTAGGAACTTTAAAGTAAGGTTTTACTTCGTTGAATTTCCCTCATTAATCATTCTAGGGTGTAATAGTCTTGAAACTACTTTCACAGTGAATTCAAATGGCATTTTGTTTAGGAAGCAAACCATAATTTATTGTCTAAAATTTTCAAAAAATCCTTGTTAGAAGTCGAAGCATTTTTTTCCTGGTATGAAATACATGCTCTGAAGTGGTTTTTCTGTTCTTTTATAAGCGGGTAGTGTTGCACTATTGGAGGTTATTCACTTTATCAGATTTTTATCTGAGCGTCTATTCATCTATTTACTTTTCAGAAAATCGAAATGTCATTGTCCTCTTCTCTTCTCTTTTCACTTCATTTTTCCAAAAAATGGTATTTGGTGATGTTTCTGCATCATTTTTAACAAGCTAATTCTTGTTGCTGCTTTTTATGTTGTTGCAGGACTTGAAGTGCTTTGTATTCTCTCTCATATCACTCCACTTCAAAATCAAGCCTATTTAGGAATGATCAGAATGTTGACCTTCAAGGACCTCCTGCTTGCTTATGACAAGTTGTATTGAAAGATTATGCTGAGTGGCAGTCTGTCCGTGTCTTTTCTTTTACTTGGGATAAATAGGATTATGGACAGTTTGGTACTAGAGGCGCCATGTTCAGTAATAGAAAGGATTAATTTCTCAAATTGTGGGTAGTCAAGTTTTGTCAAAAAGATTACTTCTTTTTGATATTGATCTATGATGGGTTTTCTCGAGTTAATTTCTGTCAATTTATTAGAAATATTAAACCATAGCCCTTTCCCCATTATGTTGACTAAAGAGTTGACCAAGTTTTCCCTTTGTGTTTTCTAGATCTAGAACATTTACATTTATGAGTGATGGTTAACAAAACAAAACTGTTGTTTAGAATTTACAGAGGAAGTTAATCAGACCACCTTCTCTTCACTTGAGGTCTAGTTCATAATCTATTTCGATGAATTCCAGTCAGCTGCAATACATAGAATGTATTTATGTCATGATATGCTTGTTGTCTCTTGATTTAAATGGCCTTTGCTTTGCGTAAACAACTTTTGTATTTTCGGATCCAGAGCCATGTCTGCATGATTTATAAGCTCTTGTTTGTGAATCAATCACTACTCAAATATAGAGAGAATTCTGGAAAAAGAATAGTATTGTTCATCTTCTAAGTTACATAGACTCGGATGGAATGTCCAGTTAGACACGGGTACTTAGAAGTGTACGGGTACTACTCCTCAAATTTGACACTTTTATACACTAACATGAAATGTTCAACACCTACATATTCATTCCTGTGTTGGATACGGCTACTTTAGACAAAGATATTGCTGATATAATCAAATACATTTGAATATGCCAAGTAGTTATTGGAGAGCTTCATATGAGCAGCATCATTGCAGTCTTTCTTCTTGCCTGTCTTCTTGAAATGTCCTGAGGCTGCTTTTAGCATCTTAGCCCATCCCTGTTCAATTTTTGTTATTGGACATTTAAAAATAGTAAAATTCTACTGAACTACTGCTAAAATTCAAATTAGATATCAATACATCTTGCAGTAATTTTCTGTATGTAAATTTTGAGAAACTTGGAGTTGGGTTATTAGAGAAACTTCATTTTTACCCAAACAACAAGAAAGAGCAAAATAGGATCAATAAAAGAGAATTGAGATTACCTTTCTAGGAGTTGGAGAATTAGTACTTCCCTTAAAAGAAGCAGCATTTGGAGAGAAAATAAAAGCATTTGCCTTCTTCTTCTTCTTCTTCATCATCATCTTCGTATCGCGATAAACTTTCAGATTATTCGAAACACTTGTGCTAATTTTCCTCTTGAAACTATCAGTCAATTTCTTGAGAATAGTAGTAGTATTACAATTACTGCTATTACCCAAAAACCCCTCTTGATCATCCTCATTGTAAATTAGCTTCCTCTGTATCACAGTTGGTTCAATCGATGAATACGAAAACAGAGACTGACCCAATAATTCAAAGTCCAAATCTTGGGCGAAATGGCGCCGGGGATTCAACGGAGACCAAATTGAGCTCTGGGTGTAGTCGAAATCCAAGGCGGAGTTGTCGGGAAACTTACCCAGAAGTTCTTTTGACATGGTGGATTCCAGATACTCCACCACCACCACCACCGCTCCGCCGCTGGCTGCGGCTGCGCCGGCCATTCTCAGGTATTCTTTCTCTTCTTCACTTAGTTTCGTCATAGTAATCTAGACAAAGAAATTGTATGCTTGGAAGTTTGGAGTTGGAGTAGTGAAATAGTGTTGGTGGGGAAAGAGACAAAAAAGTAGCCGTTAGAATCTAAGCCTTTGGAAAAGACGAAATTGACCCATTAAAAATAATTTTTATTCATCTTAATTCAACGGAAATGTTACCCACCACTTGTTTCAGTTTAAGCCTATCAGCCTATTTTAGTATTTTTCGCATTATATTCGTTTTTACTTTTTATTTTTCCTCGATAAATATTATATTATGGAATTCTATATCTGAATAATTAATATATATACAGGTGCGGATCCATAGTTCACTGAGGTCAAACTCGAAAAAAAATAATCTCTTACGAATAAAAATATAGTAAAATGAATCACAAAACTAAATAATTTTTAAATATTATTTACAATAACATTTTTCGAAGTTTCATTACTTGAAATTGTTACATGATAGTCTCATTTTTAATAGTTAAAAAATATTACGCTCAATGTATATTATTAAACAGTCATTCATCCATTCATCTCCCATTTGAATAAAGAGTTCATTTTTCACGATGTTCATGGCTGAAAATGTCCTTTCAACAGTTGCAGTAATAACGGACAAAAATAGAACCAATTTCAACAATAAATAAAATCGGGATACACAACATCTTTTATTTTCTTAACCAACATTTGAGCCCTTTCATACTCAAAATAATAGTATTATTAGTAGACAAGTAATATTATAGTTTTTAGAAGTAATAGCCTTTAGAGATAATACTAATACTAGTAATATAATTTTTAGAAGTAATATAGTTTATATATCGAAAGGCGAACTAAGTATAAATATTAGGGAAAATGAGTTACTCATTTCCTCTTGTCTTGCGATTTCGTCTGTTTTGATTTGTTTTTGTTTGAAATTATAACCGTATTTTTTGAATACAAATATGAAAAATAAAACATAAAAAAAAATAATTCACTTTAATTACAATTTAACTCAACAATCAAAACTAATTAATCAAAAAAATCCCAAATGTCTGCCAAAAAAACATCCCAAATGTCAGCATGAACCCACGGTTCATCTTCTTCTTCACCTCCCATAAGGCAATCATAATTAGCAACCGGCTTTATGGATCCGGTTAGCATGAAGTTATTTTTTTGATAAGTTGGTCAATTGACTAATAGAATGTTGACACGCATACAATCTCGTCTGCGTGTCAGTATTCTATTGGTCAATTGATCAACTTACCCCAAAATAAACTTTATACTAACCACTTTCCGACTTTATAGTCTTGGAGGAATGCCATATTCAATGGCAGTCTGACATTCATGTTGATGGACTTTTTTTATCTCTAACTAGAAATATAGTAAGAGAAGAAAAAGAAAGGCTCGTATCAATAATTATAATTTTATGTAGGGACAATTCCTCAATATCTTATTCATTCATAACATAAAAAAAATCTTTGTGCATCCATAAAAAAACATGCTTTTTAGGGGAGATGTACTATTTGATTGGACACACTTTATAGGGGAGAAATACTATTTCACCAATTAAGTCAGCTGTATCTAACATATTCATACCTAACTAATTTCGACAGAGTGGTGGTGACGAAACGTATAATAATTTTTTGGGAAACTCCTCGAATTCTATTCAGACATGAAATTGAAGTATTTGAGGATTCGGGAGTTGAGGGAGGAATTGTGTCTGTAAGAACCCGAATTTTCAGAAAATATTAAAATAAGAATTTAGTAGATAAAATTCTTAAGGCATGTAAAGGGTTGAAATAAAAATATATAATGTGTTGCGAGGTATGCGGTATTGTGTTACATAGGGTAATATGAGCTATGTAATAAGTAATGTTGTGGTTAATAAATATATACCATTATTATATATTTGTTAGAAATTTTAGAGATGAATTAAGAAGATGGATAAAGTATTATCTATTGATGTTAAATAATTTATGTGAAATTATTTTATAATAGTAAGTTAGTGACATTAAAATATCTTTGATAATCACCAATTTCTTGAGTATGTGTGCGAGTGTGTATCAAGTCTAAGGTAATGCAATCAAACTCTTTAATGGTTGACGTATAGAAGCTGGGCAAAACAATTCCTTCATAGAGCGGAGGTATATACGAATTAGTAACCGATCTAACTCGCTGTGAAAACAGTGTAGACGAGACGGAAATTAATTTGTTGGCTGTTTGTGAAAAACCACTCAGTGTACTATATTGAATACTATTAAAGACTCGATGTGTGCTAGGTTTAGACTTGTATATATGTACTAGTTACTGGTATGCTGTAATATGAGTTTTAGTTAGTGCTTAAGCTATCCATGGATAGATTGAGATAGTAAAGCATAAATTAGTTAATTACAAGAATTAACTAACAAGTTTAAATATTGGTTAATTTATATTAAATTGGAAGTTATATTATGGAATAATATAATTTGAAGATTAAAGCCTTAATTGACTATGGTAATTTATGAAAGGGTTTAATATTTGATAGATGTTAATGTAAAGATTGAGGAAGTTGTCTTAGGAATATAATTTAAATAATTAATAGAGTAATTATTAATTATTCTAAGTGTAAAGGTTGTACATATTATGAGTATGCAATTATTTAAGTAAGCTAAATAATTTAGCATTATGATAAAGTGTGACATAAATCTTATTAAAATAATGTGGAATTGGTAAAAAGCCAAACGTGGCCTAGACCCCTAATATTTTATTATAAAAATAATGAGCTTGAGTTATATAACTCCAGTAAATGAGCCTTGTGTGGCCTGAGTATTAAAGTTAAACCAGACTGAAGGTTTAACTGAAATTATTAAAAGATAATTAATGGAAATATAATAGATGATTGATAATAATCATTGTGATATTAAAGTGTGATAGGAAATAATGGGTTGAGAGTACCCAACTGAATTACATTAAAATATTAATTGAATTAAACCAATGGACATGAAGTACATGATATTATGTATTGGTGTATATTTAAAATATAAGTATATTTCCTATATGTGAATAGGTACATATATATGTGTATATATGTGTCCATAACACAATTTAATGTAGCAATATTGAACTAGAAAAATTTACTACAAGAGCCAAATTGCTAAATTGCTGAGTTATAAGCCTTTATCCCAATAAGATAGTCTCATTTCTCTGATACACGTGAATAGGCCATTGGCCTATCCCCCTCTATTGCGTAAACTCAATCTCCTAGCAGTGTTGTTGTGATGATTGCTATGAAATGGTGGTTGGCCAACTCCCTTATACACATTGTTTTCTCCTAATTTCCATTGAATCAAACCTTGGAACAAAGCTAGAAACTAGTTAATCAATTCCCTATATAAAGCACCCTTTCCTTCTCATATTTCTGTTGCGTGAAAATTGTCTAAGAAGTCTAAGCTTGAGAGTTGGGTTGTTGAGGAGGAATTTAGATAATGCAGAGAGAGAATTAAGTAAACTAAGCCACAAAGAAGTTAAGAATCTGATTTTTATGTTCTTGAATTCAAAGTTCTTCATTTCTTAGAAAAGTGTAATGAAATACTTGCTTTGAGTCACAAAATTTATGCATAAGGAATGTTATAATCCATGAATTGTTGCTAGCTACTGATAATATAGTTCAATGCGAAAACAACGAAAGTTAAACGAACCAATTTGGTTTAGAAACAAATTCGTAGTTAATGAATTCAATAAACTTTTCAAAACATGAAATCTTAGTATGAACATGAGTTGTAGATTAATATTTGGATTATTTAATGTTTATGGTAATGGTTGATTATTTGGTAGGTTGTAGTTTTATGAGTTACGAACCTATATAATCGAAAATGGATTGAATTGGATGAGTATAACTCATATTATGATGATTGGAAGGAGATGAGGTCTGTAAAATCGCGATGTGCAGAACCTGAAGGGCCGTTCTGCCTCCCAGGGCGTAGCTGCGCTGCCCCCAAGGTCAATTGGGGCGCAGCTGCGTCGGGCTTCAGTACCGGGTAGTCTGTTTTGACTTGCTGTAGTAAATTAGGTATATCTTTTTCATACGAACTCCGATTGAGGTGATTCAAGATGATCCGGAACGAGGACGAATAGACCTACAAATTTTGTTCTTTAAGGTATTCAATTTGAGGTCGTTAGGAAGGGTCAAAACAATCATCTTTGTGACTATTACGTAATAGGAGGCTATCGAAGGGCGTCGAGCGAGCACATACGCAAGTATAGTGCTCCCGACAATGGAATATGTTATTCTAAGTGATATAACATGAAAATGAATGATATTAGACATGACATATAAGATTACAATACTCATAATGTAATGCTTTTGCGTGACTTAGTGTGTGTTCTAAAATGAAACTTTAAGATTTTGAAAACAAACCTTGTGGAAGCTTATGTGCTATAAGAAGTTCTGAACTTAGTGGTTTATAAACATGATTGAGTTCAAATGTAAATGAGCATGATATGGTGTTTGTAGTGTCTTTGTTTATGATTAAACTTGTTAGACCTTGTGATTAGAGAAATTTCAAGAAAAGCTTAGTATAATAAGCTAATGGACATGAATGCTATAAGATATAGTTTTTGAACTTGAAAAGATGTTCACATGACTTAGTTACTTATGATAAGAGTTTTATATGTGCTATACATCATTCATGATAAAATGATTTCAAAGACAAACTCCATTATCTTTTGTAAACTAAGTATTAAAACATGAAGTGGTTATATTTTGACGTAGAGAGAAACATGTACAAACAAGTATGATGTGTGAGTTGAAGTTGCCTTGCATGATTAGTTTAGTATGGCATGCTAGTACTATTTATGTCTTTAAACATGAACTATAAGTACACTTATCTAGTTTGATAATAGAAGTCATTAAAGCATGTTTTGGAAGTAAGATTTCAAGTCGTAAACTATGCTAGTCATATGTAGATAAGATATATACATACGAGCATGCTACTAGAGGCTTATTAGTACCAATATATGGTTTAAAAGCTTGTAAACATCGAATCTTGTTAAAGAAAGTCGTTAAGCCTTAAAGTGGGAAAACAACTTTGAATAAACACAAGAGGTTCTAAACTTTGACAAATGACCTCTTAACGTGTTTAAATATTATGTGTTAACATTCATGCATGTTAAGAAATGAAGTGTGAACTGAGAACTAAATATTCAAATCTGGTTTGGCCAGGGGATGGCGCAGCTGCGCCCATGCTGCGCCATCCCAAACCAAACTGCAGCGCAGCTGTGCCGCAGGGCTGTGTTGCCAAACTGTTTTAGTAGTCATCTGAACTTTAAAGCATATGTGTAATGAATGTCTAAAGCTATAAAACTTGACATAGATGATGTTTTAAGCATAAGAGCGTGTAATGGTTATATAAAATCCAAAATTGTTAAAAGTTATTAAATTTTGCAAAATGCAAGAACTATATGAAACATTCATCTATGAGTTTGAAATGTGTAACAAACACATAGCGAGTCACGTGTGTAATAGATTTATATGAATGTTGATGTCATGTACGGGTGACTAAGGTATACTATACATACCTAGCTATTCTAAGAGTATGATAAGAAAGTGAAGTGTAGGTTTTACGTACCAAGTTGGGAAACAATGTAACATTGTTATTACATTGAGAATGCATGAAATATGTTACTGATGGATATGAATCCATGATTATATAACTGTGTAGGAATACACGAAGTGCGGATAACTATAAGCGTTAAGCAGTTAAGTCGTAGTTCATAAACTACGAATCAGGTAAGTCTTTCAGTTTCTATTTGATATATGAATTTGATAAGTGTTAGTTGATCTATATTATGTTATGCAAATGTTGATGTATATATATGAAATGCATGTGAGATATATATGAAATGTGAAAGTTGATCTTTGATGATATGCTTGTGATATAAACCTCTATGTCTGTTATGTGAGAAGTAACATACGTAGTAAATATTCATCGATTATGAATACATGAACTGTATATGTTATTATATGCTATGTGCTGCATGAAAACTGTTAGAATTACTGGGCTGTCGAGCTCACCCTTGCAAATAACCAATTTTGTAGGTTAAGGATTCACGGTAAAGATTTCGTGCTACTTGATTGATAGAGTTCAATAGTAATTGAAGGAGATTGGTTTATGTGTTTAAATATATATACTATTGAACCACGTTTATGTTCTAGGAGTCGTACAAGATAGTAATTTACGAGGTGTAATACAAGTTGCGTTGTAAAGTTATATTATGTGATACATAGAAAAATTCGAAATGAGATGTAAATCTTTATACAGTAATTCGAATAGAAGGAATCATAACATAATGTGATTCAGGGATTTGTAATTGATTCGAGTCAAGATATCAGTAAAAGATTTATTTTTCAAAGGAGAGTGAAAAAGTTTAAATTATTCCGCATATTTGTATAACATCGAATGTGATGTAAAACAGGAATAGTAAATGACCAATATTTGAAACTTCTAATAGTTTGGGGTCATTATACATAGATCCTGGATATGGAAAGAATTTACATTCTAAATTGTAATAAGCAAGGTTATATTCATTAAGTTATTAATAAAAGATATTATAGTTTGACGATAGTAGTATCGTGGCGGATCGAATTCGAGGTTCAAAGGGACCTGGATTTGGTGGCGTCACAGGTTGGCATCAAAGCTGTAGGTTATAAACTTAGGTAAGTGTACCTTAGGCTATAACCTGAGAGAGAGGAAGATAAAGATTAAAATATATAAGTGAAGATTCAAAGAAGAATCTTAAAGTATCTAGAGAATGAGAATTTAGGAGTTTCCTAACTCCTGTAATAAAATTGTTAAGATGATGTCTATAAGATGAATATGACAAAGAGAATGATAATGAACTCGAGTGGAGTTTTTTTGAAAATAGGGAAAGAAACCTAAGGTAAATTGATGTTCACGACGTGATCGGATTGAGCTATGAAGTGATAAATAGTTTGTAATGACTAAGTGTGTATAACTGGATGCTATAAGTGAATGTACTGCGAAATAGTACAATATGAACTCATGAGGAGTTGTATGTGATGAGATACGAAGAATTCGTATCAAGTAAAGTGTGAGATAGAGTTAGGTGGGATTTCAATTGAGGACCCATGTCAGCAGCTGAGTTGTATGATTCCTTGTTATGGGTGGGGAATTGTACTTGGTGTAAAAACCACTTAGTTTTGGCACTGATAATCATTGGAATGTTGGTGTCGCGCTATTTGCTATATACATGTTGAGAAGGTAATTCTTTTTCATGTGTATAACAAATAGATAGGTTATAGTTAGAGAATATAAGGTTAAGTTGCGAGTTCTTAAAACTCATACTCATGGTACGTTCGTGACTCATAATTATATGAAATATTTTTGAACCCCTCAGCGAATGGACGCCTGTGGTCTGACTAGGGTAAGTTCTTAAACTCATATGATGATGGCAAGTCCTGAATTTCCAAAGTGTGGTAAGTTTGATGAGCTATATCGGGTATATATATATGTTACGAAGTTAGAAATTTTGGTATAATAAGCATTGATGGTGTTAGAGATTGATAGAATGAAGCAATGGAGTAAAGTTAATGGAGAAACATGGATTTTCTAAAATCTTCTAGCTCTGCTAGATTTTCAAAATTTATTGACTTCGTGCTAATGTTGGCATTTCTGTTTTCTCAAAAAACTTTGGATCATGTGATTGAACCAATACCGTTATCCATATGTCTATGCTAATTGTCTCGGCTAAGAAAAAATGATTTAAAAATTTTCAAAATGTATTTCTGACCATTTACATCATTTGGTATAGTGTAGAAATGGTAAACGATGGAGTCATCAATGCAGTTAAACCTAGTGTTGGTTGTGATCGAAAGATCGTCAGCCCACTATGGTATGATATAAAATGACAAAGTCACATAATGGCGGAATCCTCAATGTACTACTAATCTAGTACGGTATCATGACGTCATAAAAGAATTTTGGTTTTCTTTTAAGTTATAAAGAAGGTCAATTAAGTTGGCCAAATTATTTCGCTTGATGTCTGAGTTATTGATAAAAGTCTAAGCTATTTGATTTGGCTAGATGACTGTTGAAAAATATTTGTGAAATTCAAGCGTTCTTGATTATTTAAGCCAACTAGATTGCTCTGGTGCGGATTCGGATAAAAAAATTAAAAAAAAAAAAGCTGAGGTGAACAACCCTATAAGGGGACATGTTTTCGGGGACAATGGTTCCAAGCGTAACGCATGTAGTCGTTACAAAATACTACGTTGCGGCCCAACGTAGTGGTACAATAGGCTGGCCACCTAGTGTACATTTGAAGGGTGTTTTCAGTCTTTGTGATTGATAAAAATTCTAGTTTGTAGTGCGAAGAATTGTGATGAAGAACTGGTTCACGATCTAGTGTGACCCCTCAGCATAATTTGGAATCTGAGTTATTCTTACTACTTCCCGATTATTGAAAAATCGTGGAAGACTCTTATTATTCTGTGTGATGAATGTAGTGAGTAGAGTGTTCCTTAGAAAGGAGAATGTGGTAGAATGCAAGTGAGAAAGTTATAATGAAATTTCTGAAAAGAGAATGGAAAAAATTATTCAAAAGAAAATGTAATATTCGAAATAGCACTGAGTAGATGAGGTTTCGGTGATTCCGAGGACGGAATCCTTATAAGGGGGAGAGGATGTAAGAACCCGAATTTTCAGAAAATACTAAAATAAGAATTTAGTAGATAAAATTCTTAAGGCATGTGAAGGGTTGAAATAAAAATATATAATGTGTTACGAGGTATGTGGTATTGTGTTATATAGGGTAATATGAGCTATGTAATAAGTAATGTTGTGGTTAATAAATATATACCATTATTATATATTTGTTAGAAATTTTAGAGATGAATTAAGAAGATGGATAAAGTATTATCTATTGATGTTAAATAATTTATGTGAAATTATTTTATAATAGTAAGTTGGTGACTTTAAAATATCTTTGATAATCGCCAATTTCTTGAGTATGTGTGCGAGTGTGTATCAAGTCTAAGGTAATGCAATCAAACTCTTTAATGGTTGACGTATAGAAGCTGGGCTAAACAATTCCTTCATAGAGCGGAGGTATATACGAATTAGTAACCGATCTAACTCGCTGTGAAAACAGTGAGATGAGACGGAAACTAATTTGTTGGTTGTTTGTGAAAAACCACTCAGTGTACTATATTGAATACTATTAAAGACTCGATGTGTGCTAGGTTTAGACTTGTATATATGTACTAGTAACTGGTACGATGTAATATGAGTTTTAGTTAGTTCTTAAGCTATCCATGGATAGATTGAGATAGTAAAGCATAAATTAGTTAATTACAAGAACTAACTAACAAGCTTAAATATTGATTAATTTATATTAAATTGGAAGTTATATTATGGAATAATATAATTTGAAGATTAAAGCCTTAATTGATTATGGTAATTTATGAAAGGGTTTAATATTTGATAGATGTTAATGTAAGATTGAGGAAGTTGTCTTAGGAATATAATTTAAATAATTAATAGAGTAAATATTAATTATTCTAAGTGTAAATGTTGTACATATTATGAGTATGTAATTATTTAAGTAAGCTAAATAATTTAGCATTATGATAAAGCGTGACATAAATCTTATTAAAATAATGTGGAATTGGGGAAAAGCCAAACGTGACCTAGACCCCTAATATTTTATTATAGAAATAATGAGCTTGAGTTATATAACTCCAGTAAATGAGCCTTGTGTGGCCTGAGTATTAAAGTTAAACCAGACTGAAGGTTTAACTGAAATTATTAAAAGATAATTAATGGAAATATAATAGATGATTGATAATAATCATTGTGATATTAAAGTGTGATAAAAAATAATGGGTTGAGAGTACCCAACTGAATTACATTAAAATATTAATTGAATTAAACCAATGGACATGAAGTACATGATATTATGTATTGGTGTATATTTAAAATATAAGTATATTTCCTATATGTGAATAGGTACATATATATGTGTATATATGTATCCATAACACAATTTAATGTAGCAATATTGAACTAGAAAAATTTACTACAAGAGCCAAATTGCTAAAGTGCTGAGTTATAAGCCTTTATCCCAATAAGATAGTCTCATTTCTCTCATACACGTGAATAGGCCATTGGCCTATCCCCCTCTATTACGTAAACTCAATCTCCTAGCAGTGTTGCTGTGATGATGGGTATGAAATGGTGGTTGGACAACTCCCTTATACACATTGTTTTCTCCTAATTTCCATTGAATCAAACCTTGGAACAAAGCTAAAAACTAGTCAATCAATTCCCTATATAAAGCACCCTTTTCTTCTCATTTTTCTGTTGCGTGAAAATTGTCTGAGAAGTCTAAGCTTGAGAGTTGGGTTGCTGACGAGTAATTTAGATAATGAAGAGAGAGAGAGAGAGAATTAAGTAAACTAAGCCACATAGATCCTGGATATGGAAAGAATTTACATTCTAAATTGTAATAAGCAAGGTTATATTCATTAAGTTGTGAATAAAAGATATTATAGTTTGACGATAGTAGTATCTTGGCGGACCGAATTCGAGGTTCAAAGGGACCTGGATTTGGGGGCGTCACAGTGTCAGCTGCATGCCCATCCATTTTACAGCTCTATTGGATGCATGCAATTTATTTCTTCACAAATTTTGTACTCCCTCCCGTCCTATAATTTATGACGTTTTAAAGTTGTGTACAAGAATTAAAAAAATAATTGTATAACATTAAATATAGTATTAATTATCTATAATACCCTTTATCATACTCTCTCTTTTATAACATTTTTCCTTGAGGAGAGTAATTTTGGAAAGATTATAATTTATTTTTCTAAAAGGTCACATAATTTTTTTTGAAAAACAAAATTATTTAAAATGTCATATATTATGTCACCCTGTCGAACATTTGTTATAGCAAATTTTTTCATGTGCGGCCTGCTAAAGTCATACATTTCATCTGTACGCTCATGGTAATAAACTATACCAATTGAATGTGTACACTGTGATGCATGTAAGAGTCATAAAAGCATTAATATGGGTTCTTTACATTATTATATAATAGTTAAAAAGTAATTATAAGATTATATTAAAAAAATAATTATAAAAAGAGTGCAACACAATAACCACGTAACACTTATCAAAAAAATATGGAGATTAAAGGAGAAAGCAATTGGAAAAAGTAAGAGGAAATCCACACAGCTACTCTCTAATCCCATCATTGTTGCACATGTTGAAGAAAATAAATTCAGACAACACTTGAAAATTATTTTAAAATTTTTTATAATTAATTGAAAACCCAATAAAACTTAATTGTATGAAGATTTGGCTACCAACTGTACTATGAAAAAAAAAATATACCGACGACGACCATTGCAGAACCTAATAAAATTGTTCATAGTTGCACATGTTGAAGAAAATAAATTCAGGTAACACTTGAAAACTGTTCTTAATTTTTTTATAATTAATTGGTAATCTAATAAAACTGAATTGGTTACCTTTGTATGAAGGTTTGTCTATCAACTACACTATGAAAAAAAAATGTACCGACGATGACCATTGTAGAAATTACCAATAAAACTTTTCATGGTTGCACATGTTGAAAAAAATAAATCCAAGTAACACTTGAAAACTGTTCTTAATTTTTTTATAATTAATTGGTAATCCAATAAAACTGAATTGTTTACCTTTGTATGAAGGTTTGGCTACCAACTGCAATATGAAAAAAAAAATTGATCACTGTAAATTATCGTCTGTAAATTAACACTTGAAAACTTTCAGTCACTCTCTGATCTTTTATTGTTAGTTGTTTTTCCGGCAATATTTTCACAAAACTTCAGGAGAAGTAAAGCAAGAGAATGCTCCTTTTAGCTCTGTCTTCATTGCCGACACTGTTGCCCCCGTTGATACCTCTTCCATCTCTCACGATACCTGTTTTCTCTCTCTAGATGTCTACGATTATGTATATGAGAGGGAAGTGGTCACATGATCAACTAACTTTTATGTAACCTGATCCATACGACAGAGTCACAAAGATGACATTGAGAGGAGAGATGATAGAATTTTACGGGTGTGGGTCATGTTCGGGAACATTTACCATTAAAATACCCAACTAAATTAAAGAAATACAAAATACACTAATTTTGTAAATAAAATATTGAAAATGTATTAATTCCATAAATATTTTCTAGATGCACTTTTTGTGACGCCCCCAAAATAGGTATACATCACCTATTCTGAGTTACCAAATACATGGTACAGAATACAAATATAATCTTAAATATACAACAAGAGAGCTGTGAGTTTTAATACAAACATTGTCTTCTAGACAATATTCACTCTCAGAATAAGTCTTCATTATATTTATTAACACACTATTTAACAGAATAGTGAGGACTACTAATACTATCATCTGGACCGTCACTCCGTTCCCCGACTAGTCCCGACTACGTTCTCATTTCCTGAAGAGAACAGTGAAAGAAAGGGTGAGCTCAATTAGCCCAATAAGAAATATTATGACTAAGATAATGCAGAATAAATTATCATTAGTCTTCAACAGTGTTAAACTGATAAAATACAATAGACATCAAGTTTAATTGCAGCGGAACATTCAATCCATTAAAAGAGTCAAGTAGAGAATAAAATCTACCATCTTTTATGATTTAAAAGATTTTTCATCACTTTTATCACTGGGACTCAGCTTAATAAATAATCCACCTCATCCCTGCACTACAGCCAAGGATATTCATAAGTATCATAACCATAAATTATCCATGCACTACGGGCCAAGGATATTCGTGTATTCATCAATGGTCATGATCATGCCAACAACTGTCCATCAATGCACTACGGGCCAATGAGGACTTTTACCACATCATTTGTAACATTACGGTCATGATTACACCGAATAATCCCTGGTCATAATCATACCAAGTCCATCTATGCACTACAGGCCACATATGACTTATAACATAATATAAACATGAGGACGATGACAATGATATAAGAATTCAATAAAACAAGTTCAAGAATTAATTTATCCAAGAACTAATAAAGTCTAGATTGTCAACATGATACTTCTTTGTAGAGTAAAATTCAAGAATGCTCAGAAGAATATTTCCATGAAAAGATACTGGATGAAGCGAAATTATCAAGGATATTCCACTAATTTCATGGAGTATAAAAGTCAAAACTTTAACCAACTATGTATAATAAAGAATGGAATAACAAAAAAAAATCACCAGGCATGCGATAAACCGCATAGGCAGGTTATTCCAACAGAATAATAAATAATAGAACCAGGTCAGGCGAAAACGCACAGACATGATATTCCAACAGAATAATAAATAACGGAACCAGGTCAGGTAAAATTCGCACCGATAGGATGTTCCAACAGAATAATAAATAACGGAACCAGGTCATGCGTAAATGCACAGACAAGATGTTCCAACAGAATAATAAAGAATGGAATAACAGAAGAATTTCACCATGTATACGGTACTTCACATAGACAGGTTATTCCAACATAATGATAAAGAATGGAATAAAAGAAGAATTTCACCATTTATGCGGTACTTCGCATAGACAGATTATTCCAACATAATGATAAAGAATGGAATAACAGAAGAATTTTACCATTTATGCGGTACTTCGCATAGACAGGTTATTTCAACATAATGATAAAGAATGGAATAACAGAAGAATTTCACCAAGTATAGGGTAGCCCGCGTTTACAGGTTATTCTAACAGAATAATAAAGACTGGAATAACATAAGTTCTCTTCATGAATATGAAAAAAATAGTACCCCTTACCTTATAAAGAAGAGTATTTCGACGGTAGGGCGGAGATATACTTGAAGAAACTTACACTACGCTCAAAGCTTTTTTAAACGCTAAAGAAATACGCTCAAGTTAGAAGAATAATTCTCTCTACAGTTTCTCTCTCTAGAGTTTCAGTGAATTCCTAAGAAATAATGAAGGAATGAGCTTCTATTTATAGAAGAATGGACTGAATAGTAACCAATCCATGAACGGTCCAGATCAATTTACTTTAAACGGACGGTCAAGATTGGTTTACAATAAAATATAATATATTCTATTTATAATCTAATAAAACGAATAACTTTTAAAAAGATTTTACTATACAAACATTGTGCATAATAAAATATAATATATTCTAATTATTGTCTAATAAAACGAATAACTTTATAAAAGTATTCTGTTTTATATAAAAAGCTTTTCTGTTTTATTACATTAATAATACTAATAAAACAAAACTTCAACATCATTATTATTATTCACACTATTAATCGACCAGGTCGTTCCCAGGAAAGAGGGGGCTTTCAAATAAGGATTTCTCCATATTGGCGCGCAATTAGGTGACCAAACCTCTCCTTGACAGAACTTCTAGACATCGTTAATAATGCAAATAATAATATTAATAACTCTGTCATCTCAATTATTGATTTAATAATATATAAAATATCGACAATAATTGAATAAAACTGAATGACTTCTCACGTAAGCATCAATAATCAATACCGTGTGCTACTATGCAACAACGCGTATTCCTGTACTTTTAACACCGGGTGTTTCAACAGTTAACAGTAAAACTTTTGCCGTTATTTTTATAAAAAATATTTTTGTCGTTTCCTCAATCCGACAATAATTCTGTTGTGGGGTCCACCAATGATTGTGCCGTCGTACGAATATTCCCTGTTAAAACGAATATTCCCCAACCAATCAAATATTATATAACTTGCGTACTTTACAAAATTTATAAATATTACCCACAACTATAACATTATATCAAATTCATTCAAAAATGATAATTATAGAAAATTTATTTTTATTCATAAAAGTTGGAGTCTTACACTTTTGTTGTATTTTTTTAAAAAATGCACTAGGAAGTGTAAATAACCACATTATTCACTTCCAAAAGCCCAAAATCAATTAGTATTATTCACTTCCATAAGCCCAAAACCAGTAAGACAACTCATAAGTCACTTCTTTGATCACAAAACTAAGCTATCCATAGAACTTTGGTCGGGTGGAATTAAGGTCGTAAATTGAACAAAAACAGTTCGGGTTTGATTCAAAAATATGTGAGCGAAACTCATATTCGTTAATAATATGATTCAAATCTGAACATAAAAAATAATTCGAATAAAAATACGAGTAGAATCTGAACAAAGTCATACTCGACTAATTTAGGATTTAACCACTCAAATTCTCGATCATGATTTGATACATACTCTTTTAATACATATTCGAATATATGTTTGATACATTTTCTTATAATATATATACAGTTCAATAAAATTAGAATAATTAATTATTATTATTTATTTATTTTGTTTTTAATTGTAAATATTCATTTCAAAAACCCAAAATCAAAACCAAAACCAAAACCACACTCATAAAGGCCCATAAGAGTCATCTCTTCGAGTACGAAACCAAGCTATCCATACAAGTTTAATAAAAAAGAAGAAGAGAGTGCTTGGTGTCATGGTGTGCATATCTTATCCTATTACATGTGTACTTTTATTCAAAAAGATGAACATATTTTTTAATAAACCATGTTAGAAAGCGCTTTGGTCCCTCTAAATCACACCCAAAAAAGTTTCAATCCACTAGCATCAAAATTCAAAAGCCATGACTGGGTTACTTGTATCTTATTTCTCACTTTTTTTAAAAAAAATAATAAATATTTAATAATAAATATTCATTTCATCGACTAGACGTGTGTATATATATATATATATATATATATATATATATATATATATGTGTGTGTGTGTGTGTGTGTGTGTGTGGGGATCAGGTGTGGGAGTCCGTATTTTGTTAAAATGCGGATATTATTTTTTTTATTTTTTTTTAAAACAACAAAAAAAGATTAATATTTTATGGAACTGAAATTTTTTCATAATACAGTGTTTTGGGCGTGATTTGGATACCTATAACAAAACATGTCTGTACAGTGTTTTGTTATATATATCCAAATCACGCCCAAACACTGTATTATGAAAAAAATTCTAGTTTCATAAAATATTAATTTTTTTTAGTTGTTTTAAAAAAAGAAAAAAAAAAGTCGGCATTTTAAGAACCGTCCGAGGATCCGGACTATATATATATATATATATATATATATATATTGACCACTTAGAAATCTTGATTTCATATATCATGTCAAAGAACACCAGATATATTTCTAAAAAATAATAATATTTCAAAAATAATAATAAAATATATAAATCTAAACAGTTCTGCAATATGTACTAGTGTTCTTGAGTTTGGTAGATATGCATAATTGTAGTAGTATATGTATGACAAGCACTTCTAAGTTTGACTCAATCAAATCTAAATTACAAGATCATTAATTAATTAAGTTGATTGTCCCACTTTGTTGGAGCCTAGCTTGTTATCGCATAATACTAGTCTAAACAAGTCCAAGTACCAAGTACTAGTGAATTTTCGTGTCATTTATGGAATCGACATTTGTATTAATTTGAGACTTAATTTAACTTATATTATGAGTTCAGATCTTAAGCTCACCCTTTATACAATTCACTCGAGTTTATCTCTCTTTAGTGACTGACCCGGCGACAGTTGTTCGGTCATACAACCGTCGTCTATACTTTTACGACTGACAATATATAGCGTTGCTAAAAGTATAGACGACGGTTGTATGACCGAACTGTCGCCGGGTCCGTCGCTAAAGGGGGGAGGGTGAGCTCGGGTGAGTTGGATAAGAGGTGAACTTAAGATCCGGACCGCTTATATTATTATATTAGATATTGCAACTAGATCCCACTTTATTTATTTATAATTTACCTAATATTTTTATACTTTATTGGTATCAGAAACAAAGCACGTTATGCGATTAACCACCCCAAAAATATCCTCGTTGAATTCAAAATTAATAAAAGGATTATGGGAATAATTAATTATTTAGATATAGACACCTTTTCTGAAATTGCACATTAAGTAGGTGGGGATAACATATTACTAAAAAATCCCTATATAATTAAGTAATTGATATTGCCACTATATTTTTTGATATTTCTGCATGTGAGACTCACCTTTTAATCAAATTAATATTAATATTTAGTTACAAAAATGGATCTCACGTGCAGAAATATAAAAAATTATTGCGATAATATCAATTCAACACTTTTGATGGACTCCACATACAGAAATATTAAAAAATATTATGAAAATATCAATTTCATATAAATACATGAATAAAAATGTGTCAAAGTAAAGAAATAGGGAACATAACTTTTTATGTTTAGAAATGTGTTTATATAATAATATATACAATCACTAGTGGTCAGTGGCGAAGCCACGTAAATTTAGTAGGGTCAATCGATCCCACTGAAAAAAAATTATTTTATAATGTAAGGTAAAATTTAAATTTTTTAAATATTATATATGAATTGACCCCACTAAAATTTTTAAATTTTTATAATTTAGTAATAATTTCGACCCCACTGATAAAACTATGTGGCTTCGCCACTGCTAGTGGTCCTCAAACATTGACATTCAACATGGTTGCACATGAAAGGAGGAGTTCCATCCAAAGGTGCTCTGCCTAGCTTTCACCAAGAATCATCATTATCATCTGTTTTTTTGTTTTCCTATTGTGTGACTTGAACAATAAGATTTGCTTCTCTTCCCCCTTTTATTAGTTTGAGTTTAATATTTCAAAAATGTGTTAATTTTTAGGATATGATCTAAGCTTACACAAAATGAAATAAAAATATTAAGGTTAGAAATTTTTCGATTCAATATATATATATATATATATATATATATATATATATATATATATATATATATATATATATGTCGATTATGTATCTCTTATCAAGTTATGAGAGAGACCGATATATTGATAACTATTGATGATATGTTTATTCGTTAGTATGAAGTTTATTTTTTGGTAAGTTGGTCAATTGACCAATAGAATACTGACACACATAGAGTCTCGCCTGCGTGTCAGTACTCTACTGGCCAATTGACCAACTTACTCAAAAATAAACTTCATACTATCTACTTCCATATTTAGTGCATTTGGTGTGTTTGAGAATTTCAAACGTCCCGAAGTAGATAATTTCAAATGATTGGTGCATTTGAAGGTTCAAACGCAACGCTACAAACACATCAAACGCTAACCGAATGTAGACTAAAAACCAATATTAGTTTGAAGTTAATGTTGAAAAATGGTTTTAGACAATAAACAAATCAAGAATTCAAATTGTTTATTAACGACTAAGCGATTGTATGTTCGATACCTTAAACTCAATGACTTCTTGGAACGCAGAAAAAATTGATATATAATGAAAAGTTATACTAATATAAGTTTAGTAACTTGTAATGATTAAAATAAAAAATGACTATGAGTTTTTACCAGCCCCTCATTTTAGTTGTTATAATCACTTTACTTTACTGCATCTAACTAATAATGGACCACGTATAAATTTTGGTGTTTTGAGTATAATTTTGGTGTTTTGAGTATAAACTTTATTATATTTAATTAATATTATGATTAGTTCAAATTTTCTTTATTTAACTTTAACAAAAAAAGTAATTAAAATCCGTCCCTGGTGAGAAAAATTCCTAAATCCGCCCTTGTATTCAAAGATTAGAAATCTTTTAACCCAATATTAAAACAATATTACTACAAAATGACGTGGAATGTAATTCGTTAATGATCCAATATACATGGGTGACCTAACGATAATAACCAACCACAACCACTTACATAATTTTGTATCCATTTTTTGTCACCAAAGTACAATTAATATTAAAATTCACATATATTCTCTAACAAACCACATGTACTAGAAAGATTTTCATAGTTAAATTGGGCTGAAATTAGTTAAGAATTCATTAATATATATATATTTTTTAAAAAAAAGGATAGAAAGCAACCCACAAGCTTTCCAAATTGTTGGAGACCCATGCCTTGGGGTGGGGGTGGGGGTGGGGGTGGGGGTGGGGGAGAGAGGGGCATAATCTTGGTTTGGAGATGTGGATCATCATATAACTAACCACACGCAAAGTACAAAAACAAATGTCGCTACCGTGTGGCCTGCGGGTGGTGGTGGGATCCTTCATTTTATAGTAAATTAACACTCCCCCATCATGCCATGGTCCATTTGTAACAAACACCCCATGTGACACCATTTTCTTTTCTTTCTTTTTTCCCCTTTTCATTTCTTATGTTTTTTATTTTTAAAATGAATAAAAAAGAAAAAATAAATAAATAAAAAACTTAAATTTTATATTCAATTCTCTTATTACTGAATTTTTCAATAAATATAAAAGAAATAGATAGAAAAACTCGACTACTTTTCTTATCAAAATAAATTTTCATTAAAAAATCAACAAAATTGGATGAAAAACTAAATGGCACAAGTAAATCTTTTATAATTCTCCACATGAGACTTATTTTTTAACTAAACTAATATTAATATATACTTTGGTTAAAAAGTGGGACCCACGTAGGAAAATATAAAAGGAAAAGTCTTGGCAGACATGAATTTGGGATCGAAAAATTGGACCGGTTCAATTTTTTTTATTTTTTTTATTGTGACTCAAAAAATGTATAATATTTATTCCAACAATTTTTTTATAAAATATAGTGTTTTAGGTTTAATTTGGATACATATACAAATACAGGATTATACAGAGACAATAAAAAAATAAAAAATAAAAAAATTGAACCGGTCCAATTTTCCGGTCCCAATTTTCTGTCCCCGTAGCATTACTCAATATAAAAAGTAGCTGCTAAAATATCCGTTCTATATATAACACAATAACATTAATGTAAGGATAAAATAGTAATCTAAATATAAAACTTAAATTCTCTTTCCTTTTAGTTTTATATCCTAATTTAGGTATTTAATTATTATTATTTTATTGAGAAAATACAGGGTTATACAGAGACAATAAAAAAAATAAGGATTAGTACATTATGCAGGTCCCTCTAACTTTTTTATACAAATAAAATTGTCGGACAAAATGGGTGACAATATTTCAGTTTTGATAGTTATAAATGAAGGGAGAAGTTCATAAATAATTGTACGTCCATATATCCGCCATGATAATATGATCTCTGTAATAAATTTAAATCGAATTATAATTATAAATTTTATTAATATATATAATTGGTCAAAATTATAATAAAGTCTCGCTTATTATATATTTTAAAAAAAAATTATTATTAATATTTATCCATGTAATATATAATTAAAAAATTAACGTCAACATTCATAATACATATCATTTTCGTCCTATACATGTCACTCGTTTTGATTCCGTTTAATATAGGGAGTCATGCTTGAGCTATAAAATAAACCCGAAGCTCATTTTAAACTCATTTATAAACTAAATCATTTTATAAACGATTGAGCTTGAACAAAGGCCTTCGGGTTTGACTTGGGTTGTGTTTAATGTATTTTAATAACTTATCTTTTAATGCAATTTAAAAGATATTTAATGAACAAAATTAATACAAATATATTTACAAAATTTCTCCCTACCATACAGAGGCGGAACCATGGGGGGCAGTTGCCCCCGGTAGCCGGACGCCGGCAGGCGGCAGGGAGAGCAGTCGAGCAGGGGCGGGGGGAAGCGGCACCGTCGACTGCGGTCTGTGAGAGTTCTTTCCGATCAACTTCTTGCGAAACTGCATTACTGCAATAATATGAATAATCGAAGCTGCAATAGATCCAAAACGTAGCAGAAGCATCGACCTCGGGAAGGAATAATCACATATATATACCCCTGATTCAGTCATCCAAAAGAATAACAATCAAGTTCAGATTGTAAAATGAGAGATAGACAACGATACCTGAGAATTGAGATAGAGAGTCGATTGATTTTTGAGAATTAAGATAGCGAGTCAGTTGGTCATTAATTGATAGATAGATTATGTATGCTTTTATGCTATAAATCAGTTAGCTTTTGATTGAATTAGTAACATGGAGTATAGTTGTTAGTATGCGGAGTAATAAGGATGACGAATTCTGGTTAAAACACAAAGAAATGGTTAAGAAATCTGATTGTTAAAATGGCGCATATAACATGTTCGTTAAAAGTCCTCTTAGGACTGTTTTGTTAAAAACTAGGAATTAAGCAAAACCAAGACCTAAACTATATACATATATGCTTTATATAGCTAATTAAAGAGCTTGTACAAATCGAATCATGAAACGACATTTTAAAATCAAAATAAAAAATTAATGTGTCCGGTCATTTTTCGGACCTGTTATGACCTGTCAAATGAATTTAAAAAATTTCTGGGGCCGGTTAAAATTTTTTGCCCCCCCTACAAAACCATTCTGGTTCCGCCACTGCTACCATAAGTTTCAATTAATACAAATATATTTACAGAAATTTTGATGCATGAAAAATTAGATTAAGATGAATTTCTCTCTACCATAAGGTAATCGAATGGAACTTAAACTCATATTATGTACTTCATTCACGGATGCTAAACATGTACTATGATATATCCCTCCACCTTCCCGCTCTCCCTCAAACCTAATTTAAGTATATTAAGGCTTAGGGTACTAAACCTGGTTGTAAGACCCAAATTTATTATAAATAAAATTAAATTTTCTCTATTTATTATTTTGAAATAGTAAGGGTTGATTTGATTAATGTGGTTAGTTATGGGTAAAATGCGCAAATATTTCAAATATGCAAGCGATTATAAAATATTTATTTTTATCGGAGAATATTCGTTTGGTCGTGAAATATTTTTATTGTCGGAGAATATTCGTACGACGGCGCAGTCTTGTGTGGACACCATAACGGAAAGCGATTGGATGAAGAAAATATTGAGTTATATGATAAGGAAAATATTTATTTTATGTGGATATAGATGGAGAAAATTTTTAATGTGACAATTGCTGAAAAATTGTTATTTTATCTTTTCTGATAAATAATTCATTTAAATATATTATTATATTTTAATAATATAATAATGGTGATATTTTTACAATGAATGTAGGATATATGAATAAATGAGGAGGAAGAGTATTTTTGTTGCAATAAATATTAAAAACATGTTAAACATGTAGGTGGACCCTATTTCTTGACTGAAATTTGATTATAACCTGTAAAATCTTCCGTTTGTGGATTTCGGTCAACTTCTGCTTGGAATTTGGAAAAACTTAAACTTATAAAGTTGTAGAGAATGAAATTTTCTATTGAAAGGACATGTGGTTCGAATTTTTTTGATAAAAGAACTATTTATTATGAATTATTGAAGTTCCGGTGTATCGAGTCTGAATTGATTTTTGGAGTTTTAAATGTTTTTGTTTAGAAAAACGTTTTTTGCACATGTGTGGCTGATGTTTTGGTCAAAAAGGTGGGCTAAGGAAAATTTATATAAATATATTTATATTTTATTAAAATTTTTCAGCTTTGGTGTTCTAAGCATTTTCCTATAAATAGTGTGCTTAGGTTTGAAAATCACACCAGAAACTGAAATTTTCTCTCTCTTTCTCTCTCTCTATATTATCGAGTGTATTCTTGTGAGTATTTTGATACTTTGAGTGTTGCTATACGGTGAAAGTTTTCTTCAGCACTATATCCAGTATTCCAGTCAGAAGTACCGTCTTTTCGAGGTAAGGGATGTTATTTTTTTTTAAATGATATTATTTCTTCTAATATCATTATGCTGGATTATTGGTAAAATTTTTCTTGTAAAATTCTTGTCTTTTAGTGTTGGGGTTACTATTCACGTATACGACACTAGTCACGAATACGACACTATTCACAGAAAAATTAGATTTTTATTTTTTTTTTCCAAAATATCGATTATGGATACTAGCTTTGATTGTATCCATGTTTTGATCATTCTTGAATTTTACTTCACTATGGTTATTTATGAAGTATTTTTGAACTCAGATTGTTTAAAGTACGAATCCTTAATATTTATTCTTTTGTTTCACTGGATTCTTTTTCTTTAAAATATTTTTTATCATCCTCAGTCCTAAATGATGGTATTACTGAATATATATCTTTGGCCTGTAATGCAAAGATGGTTGATTTTCTTATGAATATCTTTGGCCTGTAGTGCAAAGATGTACATGTGTTGAGATGAAATGAGCGACTGATAAATTTCTTTGGCCTGTAGTGCAAAGATGAATATTTGATTCAAGATGAATATTGATTGATGTTACATGGATAAAATATTAATGGGCTTTTAAATTCATAGATTATAGTAGATTTCATTCTCTACGTAACTCATCTATGAATTATTATTTCCTCTGCGAATATTGATCTGAAACTTGTTGTCTATTATATTTTATCAGATTTTTTTTTCTGTTGAAGACTAACGATAATTTGTTCTATACATGAGCGAAACTATGGTAAATTTGTGGGGTCAATTGACCCCACTCAATTTTTAAAATCACTTACAAATTTTTTTTTACCCCACTCAATTTTTGACCTCTACTCAATTTTTGACTCCACTCTGATTTTTTTTTAATTAGAGGTACCCAAGCGGCCAAGTCACAAAATAGAGAGAGATGGGCCAAAGCCAAATCGTCAAAGACAAGCCAAACCGTGAACCATCAAAGCCTTTTGCAAGTGGTCGAAGTGGGTACTGCTGACTGTCGAGCCGCAAGCGTGGAGAATGGAGTGCGACTCTATTCTACTATGACTCTCTTGCAGCTTTGTGTCCTTGCAGGTAATATAAATTACTCTCTCTTCAATTTATCCAACCTCAGTTTTATTTTTAGAAATCAATTGTGATTTCCTCCTTTTGTTAGTATTATTAAATTAGATATTTGAATGTATTTGTCTAACCTGAAAGTATAAAGTATTAAAAAAATTAGCTCGGTGGCGCTGCCCCTGAACCCCCGCCAAATTTTTTATAACTTACTAATAATTTTGACCCCACTACTATATGTTCCTGGCTTCGCCACTGGTTCTATATTATCTTAGTCATAATATTCTTTACTGGACTCGTTGAGCTCACCCTTTTTCTTTTTGTTCTATTTTTCTTCCAAGGAGGCGAGAATGTAGCGAGTACTAGTCGGGGTATGGAATGAAGGTTCTAGAAAGTCGTTTTAGTAGTCCTCACCATTTTTGTAAAATAATGTATCAATAATTATAATGAGGACTTATTTGGGTGTGAATATTGTCTAGACGATAATATTTGTATTTAAACTCATAATTTTCATGTTGTATTAATAAAGTTGTAGTTGTTTCTGTACCATGTTATTGACAACTCAAAATGGGTGATGTATACCTATTTTGGGGGCGTCACACTGATGATAAGTATTCAAATCCTATTGTTTGTCTCAGTGATTTAAGGGAGAACATGAGATCAGCCGTAAACTCAGAAGTCTTAAATTCGACTGCACGGGAAGCAACAGAAGGGCTAAGATTTTGACCTATTTCAGAAATCTTGTTCAGGGTAGGGAGATATAGTGTGATCGCAAGGCCGGAAAACTCATCATATAAAAAATAAAAATAAAAAGAAGCCACAAATTTGGGTTCAAACGTTCAATATATAATGCAAAAAGAGGCCATTTCAAATGTAGTTTTACCATGAGTAATATTTTGTGTACGTACTTGATAAATAAATGATCCAATACTTGCTCAAAAGGTGGTGAGTGTGGGTTCTACAAATTTAATTAAAAAAAAAAAAACTAAAATCAAAATCTATTGTCCCCATGCAAAAGTGTGTAATCTTTTAGGCTAATACTTTTTTTTTATATTGGAAAAGTATATAATTATCAGCTGGTGGCACGAGTCCAAACAAGCTATTAAAAAATAGAAATTAATTTCATTTTTTAAGAAATTTAATACATAAATAAATCATTAATTTGAGCCAAGTTTTGAATAAAAGCAACATTTGCATATACTCGTACTAGTATTTACATAACAAAATCCACTTTTAAATTACATATTTTAGTTATTTTTTTATATATTAAAAAAAAGAAAGTTATAAGAAAAAAATGTTTATACTTTTAAAAAATACTAGTAAATACATTTTTGAAGTTTGCAGTTATATGAAATAAAAAAATAAAAGGATGGTGTTTTCACTTGAAGAAATATCAAAATATAAATGCATCCAACGTTACTTTATTATTTAGTCCACTTATTTACAAAATGGTAATTTCAACCCCTTTAAATCCAACGTTGAATCCAATGTATGGAAATTAATTGTGAATATAATTTAAGAGTGGTGCTAGAGACACAAACTATTTTACAAACTGTTGATGTGACATACTCCACGTCAGCCTATTTATCAACAAATTATTTAATGTAGTCTTCGGTCCCACACAATATGCTGATGTGGAGTATGCCACATCAGCAGTTTGTAAAATATTTGTAAAATAGTTTGTGTCTCTAGCATTATTCATAATTTAAACGGTTGTAATACTCCCTCCCTCCTTTAGTATACGCCCGTTTTAGATAATTTCATTTAATTGTAATTTTTCCAAAATTATCCTTCATGAAAAAATGTTAGGGATGAGAGATAATGAGATCAGTATGATAAGTATAAGAATTTATGGGTATTATAGACAATTGATATTATATTTAATGTTATATAATCATTTTCTTAGCACAACCCTAAAACGATATATATTAAGGGATGAATAGAGTAAATATTATTGATAATTTTTTTGGAGCGATGTGTAATTTTCTAATAATCTATATTTTCCGGTATTATATCCACTTGGAAGTTGGAAAACACATAGGAAAAGGAGAAAATAGAAATAAAATAATTCTCATTGCTATTGCTATTTATTGTAAATTTATAAGATTAATAGAAATTATAAGAGAATCTCATTTATTACACATTTTTCAAAAAAAATATTATTAGTATTTTTTTAGTGATAATTAAATAATAGATATAAATATTCACAATATATATCATTTTAATATGGGCTATATGTATATACACAGCTGTGTATTACACATTAGGCCTATGACGACAGATTTTTTGGGCTATAGCGACGGTAAACTGTCACCATAGCCCAGAATAGCTATGACGACGGGTGAAACCGTCGCTATAGCCCAAAAAATCGTCGCTATAGCCTACTGTGTAATACACAGCTGTGTACACACATTTTTTCCTTTTAATATATATATATATATATATATATGAGTAATAATTCATATATATATTTGCTATGAATCAAAAATGAATATACACAATCTCTATCATTTAATATAGAAACTAACGACCGAAATTAGAATTAAAAAATTAACATCCGTTATTATTAGCGAACTAGGAGATATAATTGTCACTAGTAACAAAAGACGGTAATATTTTCGGGGGTATTCACTACTATTAATAATACACGACAGCTCGTTATTAATAAATAACGGACGTAACCCATAGTCCGTTTAATTACAATCTCGGCAGTTCATTGATTGTTCCTCGTATGCTATTCCCAATCATAGTGGATAGAAAAAAGGGCAGAGGACTCGAGGCTCTTCAAATCATACTGATATAGATAGTATAGTCGAATTATTTTCACAGTGGATTGTTTTAGATGATTAATTATTTTTGTTAATCATGTCCGCTAAATTTCTAGCGGATGAGGAGTATCTCAACCATTTATAATCGTAATAAATAATATTTGTCTATTTTTATTCAATATAACAAATACTAAAATAGATGTATTCATAATTCCATATATAAAATAAAATATATTTATTGAAGCCGGACATAAACCTCTTGATTCTTGTATACAGGAATCTGAATATGTATGTATATATATATATATATATAT
The DNA here is from genome assembly GCA_020205505.1 of Panax japonicus. NCBI lineage: Eukaryota > Viridiplantae > Streptophyta > Magnoliopsida > Apiales > Araliaceae > Panax > Panax japonicus. Next base: position 135,147 of record JAINUV010000265.1, read on the forward strand.
ATATATACAGTGAGAGATATAAAAGCCTGTAAGCCTTTCATGGCGCTCTTGCTATAGAGCAGATCTTGAAACCCTAGCTTCTTCCTTAATAAACCTCTGCATTTCCTCAAGAATTGTTCGCTTTTTTCCTTTTTCCGTCAAGAATTCATTTCCCAGTCGAATTAGAGCTTTCGTTTGATCAATTTCTCGACGCTTCGAGTAGTTTTTTTTTTCGGAGAAGCATTTCAATTTCTGTGATTCGAGTTTCGGTTGCTTGCTGTTTTGATTCGGTGGATTAAGTTTTTCGTACATTTCTGCTGTTCTGTTTGGTTTGAATTTTGTTTGCGGTGATGTGAATTAGAGCGTGGAAATGGATGATCGAGGAGGAGGATCGTTTGTTGCTGTCAGGAGGATTTCTCAAGGTTTTGATCGAGGCAACACCTGTCATTCATCTTCTGGTATCTTCTCTTTACTCATTTTGGTGAACTAAATTTATTACCCTCTGTTTCTATGTAAATATATATGTACTTGTACTTTTCTGTATCAGGAGTAGTTTTGTTGAAGTTTGGACCTGTCGATTGAAATTAGATCATTTACCTAGTTTTCATGTCTAATTACATTGATATATGTGGTGAGTGAGCTGCTTGCTTGCTTCTCTAATTTATTTATTTTTTAATTTTTACGTGTATGAATTGAAATCACACAAGATGAAGGTTTTGTGCTGAAATTGAATTAGTTTATTACGCAGTAAATTTGTTTGAGTTTGACAATTTTTATTGATTTTATAAACTTTGTAGGCTTATGAGGTGTTTCAACTTTATCCTCATTGAAATTGTTCATGTAGAATTGTTATAAAAGTGAAGCTTTTCTTATCTGTAGTTACATTAATGGATTTTCTACAGTTAGTTGAGGTCTTAGTTTAAATATTGGAAATAAAATGCGAAAAACAGATTCTTTTTTTTTTTGCTAAATTAAAAAACCTGATTCTTGTTTATTTGTTTTGTATTGATAACCACTAGATTGTTTCCAGTTTTCCTATTTTACTCAAAGAAGTTTTAGCAAAGTGTTAGGAGATTATGGTAAACTATATGAACTAGATTATCAAGTATCAAATGAGTCTTTTTTATTTATTGGGTTGAGAACCAATGCTATTACGATACAATTCTAATGGGTGAGCCTGAAAAAAGGGTCTGGAGGGGAACTTTGGGAGACTTACCTTCAATCTATAGCGCCTATTGATTCTGACTTTTTGCTGAGGGGCACGCTCAAATCTCTGACCTTGCATACTTAGGGAAGAGGCCTGCTATCACCTTTGGTCTATCAACTGAATTTGTTGTATAATGGTTCTGATGTCCAAAAAAATAAATATATCATTTTCTGTATTCTTCAAAATACATTTCTGGTATTCTTATTTCACAATTTGTTGTATATTGGAGTATCTTACTTACTCTTATGCATCGAAGTGTATTCCTCACCTCCAGTTACATCATTTAAAAATAGATATTTTAATCTAGTAATGAGGTGATTTAATGATTTTTTTTGGTCCAGCAGAGGTTGTGGCAGGATCAGCAGCATGGCTTGGAAGAGGCCTGTCATGTGTTTGTGCTCAGAGGAGAGAGAGTGATCCTCGCCCATCATTTGATTTGACCCCTGCTCAGGTAAATATTCTTTTGATTGGATTAAATGTGAAGTTTCATCTTTCACGTCATGATAATTTATAATTTTCTCGGCACTTCTTTTGAGAGGCTTATCTACCCCTTTCTATGTGTGATTTTATTTTCAAAATATTAAATTTAGAGGATGATGAATGATGTTATCTAATGAATATAAAATGATGCTGGCTTTATGAGGTATCTGTGTTTCTTCTTCACATATCTTCAAGGACAACATGAAGTTTCAATTCATTTCTATTTTTCTGTTGTCATCCTTTCTCTGTAATTTTTGAGTGAGTTTTTTTTTTGTGGGGAGTGGGTGGAACTGTGGGACCGTATACAAGCTCATGAAAATTGTGAGTCACAAAAGGGGTGCAACTGCCACATCTGATATTGTGATCATTGTTAACCAAATAGATCAAGGTATACAAATTAAGAACCCAAATATCAGATTAATGTTTCAGTTTCCCGTAAGCGATAACTAAACACAATTGATAAAGGCTTTACTGATCGATACAATTGGTTGATGCTTGCGGACAACAAGAGATATGAACGATTAATAAGGGTTATAAGATATAATAGGCAGATAGCATCTGCAACATGCTTAAGCTTGAAACTTTAATACTTTATGAAAATATGTGGTTCTATGGCCTGTGCTAGGGACCAGGCATCTACAACATATGTAGACATAGATGCAAGTACATACATACTGTATGAGCACACAAATACACGGGCTAAGTGAGAACTGTTTAAGAAAGGAAAGGGTTACTGTATACACTTAAACGCACACCAATCAGCCATCTATTGTCCTTTGCTTTCTTTCTTTCTTTCTTTTCCATTATTTATGCAGTAGATTTAGACTAATGCATTTTCCAACTGCAATGCCTCGAGAGCTTGATCTTTCAATTCAATGTGGGTTGTTGGCAGGAAGATTGCTTACAAAGGCTACAAAACCGTATAGATGTGGCCTATGATAGTTCCCTCCTTGAACATCAGGTATGTACTCTTTATCTCAAGACAATTAACTTTTGGAAACTGACATTTTATAAGGGGAGAATGCATGATTATATAAAGAACTGCATGCTCTAGATTTTCAATTCAACTATACTTATTTAAACTATGCAGGGATAACCTTTATTTAGATTAAATTTGTAATTTGTGAGTTGATTTCTCATAATATTTACTATTTCTTTGTTGTGCTAGGAAGCTTTAAGGGCACTATGGAATGCTGCCTTTCCAGAAGAAGAGCTTCGTGATTTAATATCTGGGCAGTGGAAGGAGATGGGATGGCAAGGAAAAGATCCATCAACAGATTTTAGGTACACAAGTATTTGTTTGTTTTTTTCCTTTCCATATCGACTCCTTTTTTGAGTCATTTTCAGCTTCCTCCCTGCCGCTTCTTTCTCTGATTTTAAACTTATGGGTTTCTCTGGTAGGGGTGGTGGCTATATATCTCTGGAGAACTTGTTGTACTTTGCTAGGAACTTTCCGGTATCTCCAGTTCTCTCTCTCTCTCACTCACTCACTCAGTCTCTCTCTCCCCTCCCTATATATGTGTGTGTGTCTCTCTCTCTATATATGTATGACTGTATGTGCTTCTGCAAACGTCCGCTACCCCACATGCACATGGAGATATGAACTTTAAATCATTTGAGTCATGGTAGATGATTGCATTGATGTTTAATTATATTGTCCAAGAGTTTTATAATATAGCTATAGGTGATCCCTTGTGTTTCTATATCATTTAAATTAATAGCAGACTACTCTATGTTCTATTCTTCTCCATTGTGTTCTATGGTTATGCGTCACCTAACTTGCAAAAAAAAAAAGAAAATGGAAGAAGTTATGCATCACTTGAAGTTTCACTTATGCTTATCTTTGCTGTGTTGATGATACGGTAAATGGATGCTAAAAATTGATGTATATTAATAATCATTTCAACCCCACACTACACTTCTCGTGTGGCATACCAGGTGGTCCTCAATGATTTAAAAAAAAATTATTTAGTAATTTGAAGAAGTTTGAAATTTTAACAAATGAACGACAGTATTTGGACAATTGGATATTGCTTCTTTGTGTTTGTTTTGTCTTCAGTCCTCCAAAGGATGCAATCTTTGTCCATGGCTCCATGCCGCAAGATATTAGGAGAACGATCCTCTTTTTGGTTCTATAACTTCTGTGTAAATAATTTATTGGATGCTGAACTTACAATCATGAACTTACTATACTTCATTTGATTAAACTTTGAGCTAATTGCTAAATTTGGCTAAATAAAAGAACAAGAAAAGCCTGTTTTAATCCTCTTCCCACATGCTTGAAATAATTTTATCTATCAAGCATAAACTAACCTATGGTGAGGTAAGGTCTATGGACTTTTCGTATACAGATTCCTTGATAATTACTTTAGAGTTTAGAATAACCATGATATAGTACTTTTAACGACTGTATATTAATATTTTATTTTTATTGGCAGTTCCCTTTGCTTGTAATACTGAGAACATTGAATCACTTTTCTTTTCTCTTTTAGTATTTGAGCCAATTATAGGTTAATGTAAGCTGTAACATTACTCAATACTCTACTTTTTCAGTTTTAAGTACTTTTTAGCCAAATATAGGTTGACAATGTAAGCTGTAACATTACACAAAGCTCTGCTTGTTCTCAAATGCTGTATGTTTGCGGTCTTCTTTTTTGTTGTCTAAAGGCCTTAAGAGTGATCTTTGAACACTACTACACATCCTTATCAAAGTATAGTAAGGTAGGTTTGGGTATAGCAGGACTTGAACCTACCAACTGAGCTATACACCCTCAAAAAGATGTAGTAGTAAATAAGGATTGGTGCGGAAAAGAAAAGAGGGTGGCTCTTGAACCCAAATCTTGCAGCTGTTACTTTTTCTTTTCTTTTTCTCTTTCCTCCCTTATTCTAAAAAAGAAAAGGGGAAAAAGGGGGAAAGAGGGGGGGGGGGCAAGGATTAGTCACTTTATGTAATGGTAAAGGATACAGTGGCGATTTTTCCAGTGTTCTCTCATCCTAAAAATTGACAAATGTTTTTTTTTTCTTCCAGAAATCATTCCAGGCCCTTCTCCGAAAGCAGGAAGGTGATAGAGCTATGTGGGAATATCCATTTGCTGTAGCTGGTGTGAACATCACGTTTATGCTTATTCAGATGCTTGATCTGGAAGCAGGTTTGTAGTGTTATTGTCCATTTCTTGTTTAAAATGATTAGAGGAAGAGTTATCACTTTTAAACTCTGTTTTTCTTTTGTTATTACAAGAAATACTTGAAATGGAATGAATATCAATGTGATATTTTTTCTGCAATTGATGAATTTTTATTTTTATTATAATTTTGTGTTTTTCCTTTCTTCTCTATTGCACCAACTTTTTGAACTTGATATTTTGAATATAGTAGTCTATCATGCTTGTATATCATTAATAAGAACTGAGAATATTTAATAGTGGTGGTCTATCTTAGAAAGAACTGAACCAATAAATCTAACTTGGCCTCACTGCTAAGAATCTCTAGAATATTATGGAATTTGGAGTTTGATTTATTTAGCTAATTCTTTAAATCGATTATGCAGTTAAGCCTCGGACTTTAGTGGGTGCGACCTTTTTAAAGTTTCTTGCAGGTAATGTTTGACCACTTCTTGAAATCTTGTATTGCACCTTTGCACCTCAGTGTCGATGAATGTTTTCTATCCTATAAAGCACATAATTTCGTGAGATGAAAACTGAATGTTTGCAAATACTTTCTGTTTAATTTTATTACCCCTTTATATGTATTTTGATTCAATCTAAAAATTATCATCTTCTTCATGGCAGAAAAGGAATCTGCATTTGACCTTCTATATTGCATCACCTTCAAGCTGATGGATCAGCAATGGCTTGACATGCGCGCTTCATACATGGATTTTAATGTACATTTCTTCAATCGGAAATATGCTTTTTGGGACAAGTAGAAGTCACTCATTCATAAGTTCTTTGCATTCATGCATCTGCTGCAGGTTCTCAAATGCATGCTTGTTGATATTTTCAGGGCGTCAGATAATAGGGCCCAACTCTAAAATTTCTGGTCAACTTTTTTTTTTCCTTATTTGCATAACCCTCAATTATTTTCGTGCATCTGACACTCCTGTCTGGAAAACAAAGCAATAATGAAAAAAGTGGAGTAAGGATAACCTCCCTGGCTGAGGGTGGGGTGGGGTGAGTTGCAGTGGGCTGGGTGGTTTTTTTTGTGGGGTTTTGGGGGGGGGGGGGGGGGGAGGGGGGGATGGTAGAGAGAAAGTGACCTTTCTGATGGTAGCTTACAACATTCTGGCTCCATCCAAAGATGAGTCCTATTTTGACTTATTTTATTAAATTCATTACCTCCAATTATTTAGCCATATTAAGGTTTGTTCAAGTCTTCAAGACATACAAAGAAATAATTTATTTTCATGGGTTGTAATCAATACTAAATTTTAAAGATTGAGCATCCTTCTTTATCAAGGGAAAAAGAAAAGGGGCAGCATGTAAAATGGGAACCTCATTTTTTGGTCAGGAGTATCTTTTGCACTGGTGATAGCATATCAGTTGCTTTAGAAAATGGCATATACTAATATAACCAAAGCTTTCGCACTTGAAGATCTGCAAACTTTTTTTCTTTAGTCCTCAACCTACATAGACTGCTTTTTTTAAAGTGTTTTTGCTTATGCTATCTCATTTGTTCTACAGGCAGTGATGAAATCAACTCGGCGACAACTGGAAGAGGAGCTTCTGCAAGAAGACATAACAAGGCTTGAGGATTTGCCGTCATACACCCTTCTCAGTCGACAACATTTTCTCCTGTGATGTATAAAATGGCTCTAATAATCAACAAGTACGTACGCCAGCGGCCATTGGTTTTCATACAAGCTGCTGCTTGTCCTCGGTTTTTGTGCTTCCAACAAGATAATGGAGCCTTGTTTTTCTCATTTACTGCGGATTTGAGTTCTCAAAAAATAGGAAAGATTGTCAAACTCTTACCAAGTGTTCAAGTTACTAATTCATGTTTGACCCTATTAGTAATTGTAGATTGCCAAGTTCGAGACATCTTGTAATGAACGTACGGAAATTTCTATAGGAATCCAAGCATAGATGAATCATGAATGGAAGGCTTCCACTAATGTGTTTCCAAACATTGCCTTCAAAATTGCAAAGCATTCTTGAAAATAACACAAAAAAGAAACTCTTTGTTCAGTTTGGGTGAAAACTTGAGAGGGTGCATATTATATTATTACCCCAGCTGTGCTCGTGGCTATATTTGTTTGCATGATTGATGAATGTGACAAGAGACTATTTCTATTAGTTCAATACATTTATGTAATATTTTATCTTTTATTTGATTTTTTGTGTAATCCCATTTATAAGGCCTGGATTGAAAAATTGTCAAATTGGTATGTTTAGACCTCACAAACGGGTCGGGCCGGGCCATGGTTGGACCAAAACGGCTTGAGTTTTGGCCGGCTGAAAAATATAAACCCAAAGCCTGTTTTTTTGGCGGGTGGGTCAGGCCGGCCCGTGGGTTGAGATGGTTTTATTCCTACTTTTTGATATTTTTTTAGGCTTAGCCCAAATGGGCCGGGCCAAAACGACCCGGGTTTTTGTGGGCTGAAAAAATGCGGCCCAAAGTCCGCTTTTTGACGAGAGGGCTGGCTCGGTCCGCGAGTTTGGGTTAATTTTGTCAAGTCTAGATATGTTGAACGAAAAACTCCATAAATATTTTTTACAATTCCTCCGATGAAGAAAAGTATGAACTTCACTGAAAATAATCTTTCAGGCTTTGTGTAAATGTCATCTATTAAAAAACACAAGATACAATCACAGACCTCGATTGGAATCGAAGATCCAGGAGACGAACGTAAAAGATTTTGTTTGCACTAAGGTGGCAGCATTGATTTGATGGAAATTGATATTTTCACATGAAAAGTATCGATATAGATGTATAGCGACGGTTTTCATGTGAAAATATCAGTTTTCTTGTTTGATTCACCTATTATATGTACTAGTTCATTACGGGTATAATACGATTACATCAATTTGAATATTTTTCATTACGTCCATTGACGTAATACAATAGGTTATAAAAGACAAAACAGTAATGATTACAACTAATTTGACATTTTGACTTGCAATTACTTTATTCATTACATAAAATCATATAATTTAGTAAACTAAACACAATTAATAACATTACAATTACCGTAACAAAACAAATATGTCGCAATAACCTATTACCATTACATTACAACTCTATTGTATTACGTTGACTGTTGCATTACATCAAATTTCTATTTCGCGAACCAAACCCCACTATGGCCTAAGGGTTCCTAATTCTGATGCTAGAAACCACACGTTGAAATAAGTGAAGCACAATTTTTGAAAGAGTATTGTTAGGGATACCAATTTTTAAAGTATATATGTGTGTGTGTGTGTGTGTTTGTATTAAGAAGAGAAACAACTTTCTCAAACTTAAAGTACAGCTTCCCCAGTTTCAACCACTAAATTCATATACTGAATCTGATCTTGGGGCTGAGATATCAGACTTAGAACTCTGTGGCAACTCTCAACTGCTGCTTTATTAGCTTCTTCAACCTCCATTTCACCACCATGTAGTAACCACAATGCCAAAGAAACTTCATTAGAAGTCGAGATGCAATTAACCTCCATTTTTTCTTATAATTAAAAAATTATTCCATAGAGTAATTAAACTATATTATCCCATCCCCATAGATGCAGCTAATTAAAGATATAAATTTAAATATTTTGTAATTAAAAATACACAAATTACATGTGATTGTACGGATATAAATAAAGGAATTTGAAAATTGTAACTAATTCTCCTAAAAATTTATTTTAAAACGTCAATTATTAAGGAATGGAGTGGAGGGAGTATTAATAGGTTGCTCTTTTGCTGCATTAGCTCCAGTAGTGTACCAGGTATGTAGAAACTAAAGCAGCCAGTGTTGTAAAGTTGGCCTTCATTATTACTCCAAAATTCTCTATACTACCAAGTGAGCTAAAAAGAAAGCTTATGAGCTGTGTTTTTTTGTGATTAACTAGACTTGATAGCTTCTTAATATCACATTTCTTAGATCTAAGATCTGATGCAAGTGGGATAATGTGATACTAGCTGCTAGGCAGTTACATTGTAATTGTACTACTCTAGATCACCAGATGCAAGTGGGATCATCTGATCCCAAAAAGGTAAAACTAATGATTTGGCCATCAAAATTTTACCGAATACTCGATTGAATTTTTAATTTTTCGAATTACACCACTGACTAATTATTAATTTTGCCGAATCATTAATTTTGCCTATCCCCAAAAGTATGAACTACAAAAAAAAATACAGTAGTACCCATTTGATATTTACTTCAGTAAACCATACTGAAAAGTAATCTTTCAGGCTGTGTAAATGCCATAAACCAAAAACACAAGTTACAATCAAAGACTTAGATTTGAAGATCCAGGAGACAAACCTTCAAGTGGAACTTTCGATATTGAATTCAAGAATCTTCCCTTCCAGTGTGCGTGCAACTTTATGCATGCAGCTAACTTAGTTATGACTTATGAAAGGCGCTACCTAAAGAAGTTTGCATTTCTCACAAGGCTATATATAATTCATCTAATGAATTGCTTGCAAAAATATATACATAGTCAGGAACCAGCAGATGGTCAATTATCAAGTGGGAGATGTATGCAAACAATCTACATACTAGAAATAGGTCGATGCTAAAGATCTCACAATAGGTAACCGAAGCAATCTTAAAATATTAGGATATTGTATTATCCATCACAGTCAAAATCATGAATTTCCCTAAGGGAGAAGAGGACATAAAGTCACAGGTAACATTTATAAAATCAACACAAAGAACTTCACTCGTAGATCCAAGAGTGAACGCTGCTCTGCCATTCTGCAATGCCTTCTGGGAACCACAGAGCAATTTCTTTCCTTGCGCTCTCAACTGCATCGCTGCCATGAATGACATTCCTAAAGATCCAGAACGTTTATCAACAAAAGATGATTTCATACGGTAGAAATTACTACTGTTAAGGGTGCATCTAGTGTAATTGTTTCTAAGGCGTCATAATAGATCACGGGTTGAAATAAGTGAACATCACAATTTTTAACTTGTAAATGGCACTTGGGTTTCCTAATTCTGATGCTAAACACCATATCAGAGGGGAAAAACTCTTCCCAAAAAAAACAAATGTATATTTCATTTAGTAGTTCTTTTCACAACTTATTCACTAGTTCAGTTGTCACAGTAGCAAATTAAAAATTAATGCACAACAATATCCTAATTTTGGAGTACATCAAACTTATCTTGTCTCGTAAAGATTAAGTACAACAAAATACACTTGGTCATGAAAGTGGAATTTTTTAACAAGTATTATAAATAAAATGTAATCGCAGAAAATGGCTCTGTGATCTATATTGGATTTGTCCACAGGTTCCTACTATACACGAGCAAATATTCATTATAGGTCCAATCATAGCATTACCGGTCAAGGCTCAATAGCCTACCAGCGACGTGGCGTTGAACCTTTTCATGAAAGTAATATTGGTCAATTATTCATAATCTGCACTAGAAATCAATGAATTAAAATTTTACAAGAAGCTAAATTTCTAATAAGAATTAACCTTTCCTGAAACAACCAACCAAATACAGCAACAACTAACAAGGGATTTTCAATGTTGGCAATATTAAACTTGTACAAGTTCAGAGTATGAAGAAGTACACTTAAAACCACCTTAACAACAAGACTTATGGACTCAAGTTAAGACACCAGACGAACTGATTAATTTGGCTATATTTCACAATGTATCAATAATACAAAATAACACTACAAACTTATAGTAATTACGGAAACAGTATGCTACCTGCCAATATCAATAGCAAAATCACCACGGATAGTGCCAGGGGCAGAATCTGCAGGGTTTGTCGCACCAATAATCTTCCGACCAGTCGTAACTACACTCTTACCCTCCCAAACCATTGCAACAACAGGACCAGAGACAATATAGTCAACCAATCCACGGAAGAAAGGTTTTGCGGAGAGGTCAGCATAGTGCTTCTCAGCAAAAGACTGATCCACAGTAATGAGCTTCAAACCTATTTCCAATTAACAATTCAATAGTTAAATCATCCCAGTAAGAAATCAAATCTACAAACAAAAATAATATACACACACATATGAAGTCCAGAATCAAAGGGATCAGAAAAGATCTCAAACATGACCTGTTTGCATACTAAATCTTAACATGTTTGCATGAAAGGTTCAGGACATGATAAACAATGGGTCTCATTCTTATCAGGCTCCAATAATTTACATTTTAAAACTTCTTAGAATAATACCAATTATTGTGAAGAAATAATCTTATCATCTCAAGAGGTTGAAACCATCATGTAAAAGCTAAGTCACTGTAAGAAGAAATCATTGGGTGGGTGATATTTTATTTTATTATTGATAAGTTAAAAGGAATTTTAAAACTCTTAATAATAATTCCATTTGTCAAAGAAACAATTTAACCCTACCAAGTGTTTTAAACCATCATATAAAAAATAGGCAAAATGCTGTAATCAGCTAGTGGGTCCTGTCTCTTTCATCCCAACATTGGTTAATATTACTACTATTAGTTATGTGACCATATTCAAAGAACAACAAGACTCAAGTAACTAAAAAGTACCTTTCAAAGTGAAACCTTTCTTCTCAAATCTGCCAATAACTTCACCAACCTGAGACAAAATAATAACATGAGATACACGACTATACTACATAAACTGATGCATACAAGCTCAAAAAGGCCAAAGATTAAAAGGTTAGCTCAAAGGGTTCTCAATTCAATGAAAGACCTATACTTTAGTTGTTTTAATTATTTTTAAAGTTTGGATATTTGTACTTCTTTTCCTAAAATTTCCCTACAGTTTCTCTACAAAACACATCTCAGCAATACCTCAATAGCATACCAAAGAAAAGCAAAACCCATAAAGATTTACCAGTCATTTTCACATATCAGAATAGAAAGCAGCAAGATTATCAATTTTTCACAGTAATTCAATTCTTTTCTGATTTCTCTAAGCAACCAAACATCAAAATTAGCAGATTCCATTTTTTTAAAAAAACAAATAAATAATCAAAACCCCACAAATCCAAGAACCCACATAACAAAATCCAAACATGAGAGAACATGCAACAAGTGAATTAAAGAACACTAACCAGGCCTCTTTGAACACCATCAGGCTTAATCATGATGAAGGTCTGTTCCATCTCTCTCTTTCTTGAATGATTTCAGCTACCAACTAGCCTTCTCTTTCCCTCTCTTGGCTTTCAGGTCAAGAGGCTGCTGATGGCTGATGAATAGAACAAAAAATTGGCGTACGTCTGGCTTTTAAAGCAATAGGAATCCTAAACCTAAAATGCGGATGATTTAGGATTCCACTATTTTCATGAGGTAAAGGCCCAAAACTAGAGCAGCTCTTCATTTTAGTTATAAGCCCAAAATTGACACATAAAAGCCCACTTCTTTTTCTTTTTCTTTTTCTTTTTCTTTTTCTTTTTTTTATAATTGTTTTTCAATTTATACGACATTGTTTATTGTAAAGGTTATGATATTATGATTTTAGCTCTAGAATATTTGTTTGGACTTTTGTTAACTTCATTTATCACATAGTTTCTTATTTTTTTTACTCTTTTTATCAAGAATCAGTTCTATTGCGCATAATATTAAAATAACCTCGATACATAAAGTTTCACGTGACGAACATAATAAGATTACAATCACGTAAAATTTGTGAGTTCCTAAAAGATTTCATCGTTCTTGCAGACATAATTTATCAAATCAAATACTATTAAAATTTTCAAGAAGAGTTACTAAACCCTTGGTTAATTTCAAAGAGGATTTTCAAAACATTTGGTTAATTCTAAGTTGTTACAAATTTACAATGAAATGATTCCTAATCTATATGTTATTATTCCTTTGCCTACATGAGTTCTATGCTTATTATCTATTTTTATATAGAGTATACACTCAATAGAGTTGAAAAGATGGAAGAAGAAATATAGTTGGCACAAGAATAAGATAAAATAGAAGAGAGCGAGGCATCAAGTGAAGTGTCATTTATAATAATAATCTTCTGAAAAACTATAAAACATCCTATTATGTATAACATGCGAGGAGAGGTGTATTTAATTACACAAAATGACATTATTTGTGTATGACAATTCATGTAATTATATGCGGTATTTTTCACTTCTGTTTTTGCCAAAATGAGAGTCATTTTATGGAATGTAGAATATTCGATGGGAGTAGTTAGTATGAAATTAATTTTATGGTAAGTTCATTTTATGATCAATACATTGCTAATACGTAGGCGAATAGATCATCCTCTTACTTAGCATGAAACGAACTTCATCATAAATTCACTTTATGATCAATATATTGCTGATACGTAGATGGACATATCACCCTCTTATTTGTGTGTCAGCACAATGAACTTCATACTAACCTAATCCATGATCAATATGGGATTTTGTAAAAACACAAGGCAAAAGGGTAAATTTTGAGTAGTTACATCACCACAATAACACATCACTAGGAAAGAGGGATATGGATACATGTCAGAAAGCCCTAGGAAAGAGGGATATGGATACATGTCAGAAAGCCGATGCATGGCCTAATAAAGCCAAAAATGACATGAAATTTAACAAGAAGCCAAATAATGCAAAATTGGTTATGCGGTGAACGTGGATCGAACACGTGACCTTCAGATCTTCAGTCTGACGCTCTCCCAACTGAGCTATCCCCGCAGACGGTAGTAAAAGACAGATTAGTTTTATAATCTCTTAAACTGTAATATAAATTGATAAACCAAGGAATATGGTACATTTTTTTTACTTCAAAGCTTAAATACTTTTGAGAAAAATGGTTCTTTTTTTTCTGTTGATGTTTCAGATTTATTATCCTTCACAAAAATTGATTAAACCCAACTTTTATTTTATACTAATATTCAGAAAGAAGAGATTGATATTGCAACAGATAGATGTCATTTTATACTAATATAGTGTTGACAAGCAAACACCCTCACGCCTGTGTGTTGGCATTCTATTGAGCGTGAAGTGAACTTACACGAAGTTCACCTCATGCTAACTTTTAAAACCATATATGGATCTCTCAATAACAGAAAGTGAGATTTGGAACAAGAAGATCAAAGAAAATGTCTAGTTCTCATCATTGCAGTGTTGGTGAAAGAAGAAAATAATTTATAAAGTAAAATATAAAAGATTGAAACTTATTTGGGTATTTTACATTTTGATTTGGGACTATGTTCTTCCTTCTTTTTCCAAATGTTGATGTTAATTGGAACAACCTATATAATGCAGCTCCCTTCTTCTGCATCATTTTCTGTCTTTTATTGATACTAGTATCCAAGTGGCTAACAGCTCTACATTTGACTCAGTAAGATGATAAAATTGTTTAGTAAAATTTTATTCGTCTCTTATCATCTCTTAATCGAGAGGGAGATATAAATTTAAATCATTATAAAGAGTTATTTCTTAATGAAAAATTTAAATCTATGGAACATCTATAAATACTGTACTCCCTCTATTTCAAATTTAAAGATCATTATTATTGATTTTTGAAAAATCAATTTGAAATATTTTAAATTTAAAAGTCATTCAGATGTTGATATTTCACTAAGATAATTTAATTTATTAAAATATATTCTCTTTTATCAAACACCAACTATGCCATTATATCTACTTTGACTAAAAAAAAGCTTCTCTAGCTCTTTAATTTTTTTAAGATTTAAATATGGAAGATTTAGAGAAGAAGAGTGCTATATATCTCATTAACATGAGTAGAATACACCATCACAACCAAAGAAGCTCGATAGAGCTTAAAAAGATAAACGGTTCAATTCTCATAGCTAACTGCAGAACCATTATATCTTTATTATTCAGCAAACTAAAACCAAACACCAGCATCCAAAATATATCCCCTTTGCAGGCTTTATTTCTTCTCATGTCTCCGAATCCATCTTAGTAACTGTCAAAACAAAAAAAAAATCATATGATTAACAAAAAGTACCTTTTATAATCATATCAAAATAAAAATAAGTAAACTTGAACATTGAATGATTATATATATATATATATGCATATACATAAACTTAAAATCTTACGCATCACAGTTGGTAGTCCTGGAGATGGGAATATCCAACTTAACACCACACTTATCAGGAAGAGCTTTAGCTGCATCATCTTTAAGGCTCGGGTAGCGATTGGCAGCTATTTTGACACAATTGCAGGCGGCGCGCTTGTCTTCAGGGGTTGTAGTCATGGACTTGATGCTTTTCACTCCAGTGCAGCACGGAGCAGATGGATAACCACCTTGTGTGAGGTAAGAGACACACGGTGCCAAATTTGCGTCCACGGTGCCACAGTTTATGGCAGCCTGCCCTTGTTCAACCATTAGAACAATGGCTAGCACCGCGAAAACTGATATAATAACTCCCTTCATTTTTAAAAACTTGAGCTAGCTAGCCAGCTAGATATGAGTGGAAATTTGGCTAGTGATTTTATGAGGTAAATTAGTGTGCTTTGTGGCTTGATATGATATGAGGGGGATAATTTGATAGGGTATTTATAGTAGTTTTTGAATGTGTAAAAATAGAATGTTTATGCCATGCAATGACATGAAAAGGGTGCGTTATTTTGGCTGCCTTACATGCTGATATTATATATGTCACTTGTTATCATTTTATAATAAAGAGGATGAGCAAGTTGATCATGAAGCATTTCTGTTTTCTTCCACATTTTGCCAAGTCATTTGCTTTGCAGAGTTGCAGAAGCATTTTGATTTTGTGATCTTAGCGCGACGCACAACTGAATCCATACTTATCTCCTTTGCTGCACAGCCGGCCTTGAGCATAGGCTAACAGGTCAACCGCTCAGGGCCCACAGTTGAGGGAAGCCCAAATTTCTTTATAAGCTTATGTATTTATGTGTATAAAAAAAATAAAATAATAACAAGATTAGCGATATTATGCATTGAAAATAATATGTTAGAAATTAAATATGTTAGTATAATTGATGATTTTGCATCTAAAAGTGCAACAAGAAGACATTTTAAATGATGTTTTGTGGTTTAGATTTCATTGGGCAAAACTAAAGAAATATCCACTGTAGTTGGTAGGTTTTGCTGATTACACCATTGAACTTTTAATTTTTCAAATTACACTATTAAACTAATTATTATTTTGAAATTGGGTCATTCCGTTAAAAAAAATAAACGGACGTTAATTTTTTATCTACAAAACTAATGAATTGCCCACTGTAGTTGACACATTTTACTGATTACACAATTGAAATTTTAATTTTTTAAATTACCCCATCAAACTAATTAAAAATAATTATTTTAAATATTTTTAAAAATAATTATTATTTTTAGTAAAAAGATATTAGAAACTTTTTTTTCTTCATAAAATGAGTAGAGATTCATAAAATATAGATTCAAAAAAATTAAAGTAATTTTAAATTAAATTAATGTCTACTTAATTTTTTAATAGAATGACCCATTCTTAATATTAGAAATTTTAAAAAAAAACTAAAAATAGAAATTAAAATAAAAAAAACAGTAAAAGATAAATAAAAAAACTGATTCAATTTTTTCAAAAAAGAAATTAACAATTTTTATAAATAAATATTATTTTCAAGAAAAAAATTAGAAAATTCTTCATATTTTAAAAAAATGAGTAAAATTTTATAAAATATAGATTTAAAAAAATAAACTTTATTTTCAAAAGGAAAAAAAAGATTTTTTTTTAAAATCAGTAAGGTTTCATAAAACATTAATTTTTTTAAATCTATATTTTATGAAACTTTACTCATTTTATGGAAAAAGTAAAGTTTCTAATATTTTTTACTGAAAATAATAATTATTTTTAAAAATATTTAAAATAATCATTTTTTAATTAGTTTAATGGAGTAATCTGAAAAATTAAAAGTTCAATGATGTAATCAGTAAAACGTGTCAACTACAGTGTGTAATTCAATAGTTTTGTAGATAAAAAATTAACGTCCGTTTATTTTTTTTTTAACGGAATATCCCAATTTCAAAATAATAAATAGTTTAGTGGGGTAATTTAAAAAATTAAAAGTTCAATTGTGTAATCAGTAAAATTTGCCAACTACAGTGTGTATTTAATTAGTTTTACCGATTTATTGATATTTTTATTTTGTAGATACATGTGATGATTCTTTGTTTCGATGACATTTTAAAGTGTTCTTCCTTATCTTTTGTAAATTCTTATAATTTTAATAAAATTAATTAGTTGATAATTTATCTATTTTTTTATTTAATTTGTATAAATTAAGGAGCACACTTGAGAAATTTTGTCATGGGCCTTAGAAAACTCAGGTCCTGACTCTGCTTTGCTGTTGAGAAATCAATCAATTCATTTTCTTTTTGATATATAGGATAAATATATTATTTTTCCAGATCGTAAATGAACTTCTTGAGATTTAACTGCATTCTATTCTGAGTTTAAGAGGGTAAAAAATTAAAATGATGATTTATTGTTGTTTAGAAATATAAACTTATGAGAATGTTTGTTGTTATAGGAGTTCCCTTTTTCACAAATTAGGTAGTACTAAGTACTAACTCAATTAAGATAGTTAATTTATGAGTTGCAATGACATTAGCTGTAAGACTCCAATTTTTATGAATAAAGAATATTTTTTTCGAAATATATTTTTGAATATTATGGTATAGATTTGATATAATATTATAGTTGTGGGTAATATTTATAAATTTTACAAAATAAGAAAGTGGCTATATAATATTCGATTGGTCGGGGAATATTCGTTTTAACAGGGAATATTCGTACGACGATACAATCATTGGTGGACCCCACAACGGAAGCATTGTCTTAGTTGGAAAATGACATAATTATCTTTTTATAAAAATAACGGCGGAAGTCATGTTACCGTACTTAAAACTTTTGAACTACCCGGTAGTAAAAGTACAGTAATATGTGTGGTTGCATAGTAGCACACGGTATTGGTTATTGATACTTACGTGAGAAATCACTCAGTTATACTCAATTATTGCTATAGTAATTACTGCATCATATCTCTCATATTATTGATCCGATTATTGTCGCATTATCATCTGCATAATATGTTATATTATTAAATCAATAATTGAGACAACAAAGTTATTTATATTATTAAATTAAAATATTTACAATGTCTAGAAGTTCTGTCAAGGAGATGTTTGGTCATCTAATTGCGCGCCAATAAGGAAAAATCTTTATCGGAAAGCCCCCTCTTTCTTGGGAACGACTTGATTGTTAAATATTGTGAGTTATAATGTAAAACCCCAAATTTTACGAATAATGATTTAATTTTCTCGAAATATTTTTTTTGAATATTATGGTGTAGATTTGAGATAATGTTATAGTTGTGGGTAGTAATTATAAAATTTATAAATTATGCAAGTTGTTATATAATATTCGATTGGTCGGGGAATATTCTTTTTATTGGGGAATATCCGTACGACGGTACAATTATTGGTGGACCCCACAACAAAATTATTGTCGATTTGAGAAAACGACAAAAATATTTTTATGAAAATAATGACGGAAGTTTTACCGTTAAAACTGTTGAACTACTCGGTAGTAAAAGTACAGTAATACGCGTGGTGACATAGTAGTACATGGTATTGATTATTGATGCTTATGTGAGAAGTCACTCAATTATTACTACAATAATTGCTGCATCATATCTCTCATATTATTGATTCAATTATTGTCACAGTATCATCTACATAGTATTTTATATATTATTAAATTAATAATTGAGACGACAAAGTTATTCATATTATTAAATTGCAATATTTATAATGTCTAGAAGTTCTGTCAAGAAGAGGTTTGGTCACCTAATTGCGCGCCAATAGGGAGAAATCCTTATTGGAAAGTCCCCTCTTTCCTGGGAACGACCTGGTTGTTAAATATTGTGAGTTATAATATTAATGATGAATAAGTTCGTGTTGATTAAAGATGAAATTGATAGTTCCATTGTGTTGGAATTATTAGTGTTAGTGGAAATCAATATTTATTTCGATAATAATTGATGTTTGGAGGTTATATTATTCGATCGGGTATTCGGGGCACTTTTTATGTCAGAGTACTATTCACAAGTTACTATTCACCCAAATTACTATTCACTCTAGTATTATTCACTCGGGTATTTGGGACACTTTTCGTATCGGGGTACTATTCATGGGGTACTATTCCTGAAGTACTATTCAAGGGATACTATTCACCCGAAAAATATATTTCTTTTAGGTCCAAATCATATTTGGGTACAATATTATTCTATGAGGAGATGTGCTAATTTTTCAGACCGTTAGTTGAAATTATAATAGTAAATCAATATGGATCGTTGGTTTAAAGTTTTACTAGTGAATCAGTATGAATCGCTGGTTTAAAGTTTTAATAGTGAATCAGTATGGACCGTTGCTTTAAGTTTTAATAGTAAATCAATATGGATCGTCCGTTTAAAAGTAAATCAATCTGGACCGTTCATGAATTAGTTACTATTCAGTCCATTCTCCTATAAATAGAAGCTCATTCCTTTATTATTTCTTACGAATTCACTGAAACTCTAGAGAGAAAAATTATAGAGAGAAAATCTATAGAGAGAAAGAAGAAGAGAAGTCTGTTACCTCACTATTCCAGTATCCAGTTTTCTTCTAAGATAAGGGATATTATTATAGTAAGGGATATTATTTGTTGTACTCGTAAGGGTTATTATTTCTTTCGTATTCATGAAGAGAACTTCTATTATTCCATTCCTTATTATTATGTTGGAATAACCTGTTTATGCGAAGTACCGCATACATGGTGAAATTCTTCTGTTATTCCATTCTTTATTATTATGCTGGAATAACCTGTTTATGTGAAGTACCACATACATGGTGAAATTCTTCTATTATTCCATTTTTTATTATTCTGTTGGAATATCCTGTCTGTGCGTATTACGCATGACCTGGTTCTATTATTTATTATTCTATTGGAATAGCCTGTCTGTGCGGTCTATCGCATACATGATGAATTCTGTTGTTATTCCATTATTTATTATTCTGTTAGAATAACCTGTCTGTTTGGTCTATCGCATGCATGGTGAATTTTGTTGTTATTCAATTATTTATTATTCTGTCAGAATATTCTGTCTGTGCGTTTACGCATGACCTGGTTCCATTATTTATTATGCTGTTGGAATATCCTGTTAGTGTGGGTTACGCATGACCTAGTTCCATTCTTTATTATTCTGTTGGGAATAACTTGTTTGTGCGATCTATCGCATACATGGTGAATTTTTCTGTTATTCCATTCTTTATTATTCTGTTGGAATAATCCATCTATGTGGATTACCGCATGCATGGTGAATGATACTTTGTATTCATATGAATAGTATTTTCATTAAAAATAGGTTTCTGTCAGGGGCAGTTTCATAATTTTTCTGACTCTCAAAAGTTCTGGAAAAATTTGAATTGATAATTTGATGAGTTTTCTATATTGTATCCAAAAATGATAATTTTTGGATGTATAGATTAGGAGTTATGAATTTTATAGGAAAAGACTATTTTAAAAGTAAACCTTTATAACTCCTTGTGGTTAACTCCAAAATTGGTGAAATTTTTATTGGGAGTACATGTATATAACAGAAGTATACCGTGTAAATTTTAGAATTTTTGGACAAAAGTACAATTTATGATAAACGTCTAAATATTCGGCAGTTTTGGCCATATCAAAAATAGTAAATAAATTTTTAAAATTCCGAGAAAAATATATGTTCAATATGAGACTATATTCTGCTAAATCCCAGAAAAGAAATATTTTTAGGACTGATTTGGTATTTTTCATGAAAATGAAGTAGTTATGAGTAAATGAATTAAATATGTTATGTGAAGTAACAAAATTGGAAAATAGGATTTTATGGCTTGGAAATTCTATATAGGGTATATGCAAATTTTTGATGAAGGATTTGATCATTGGTGATGAAATCTTATGAGTATGGCATTTTTGAATGATTAAATGCATTATTTGGTAAAGTGTAAATAATTAAAATAATTTATTTATAAGTTTAAGAAGTGATTAAAATATTGTTATAATATTAATAATATTAGATTATGAGTTTATTAAGTGATTGATAATATTTGGATAAATTTAAAGTCTTTAATATTTATCCTTATTTTCGTTTGATTAATGCTTATATCATTGTCATCATCCTCATGCTTATATTGTGATGAAAGTCATCTTTGACTTACGTGCATAGATGGACTTGGTCTGATTATGACCAGGGATCATTCGGTATAATCATGACTTGTAATGTTATAAATGATGTGGTAAAAGTCCTCAGTGACCTGTTGTGCATTGATGGTCAGTTTTTGATATGATTATGACCAGAGATTATTTGGTATAGTCATGACCATTGATAATTTAATGAATATCATTGGCCCATAGTGCAAAGATGATTCGATGATGTGGTTTATTTATTAAGTTGAGTCTCAGCGATAAAAATTGACGAACACATTTTAAATCATAGAAGATAGTAAATATCATGCTCTACTTGACTCTTCTAATGGATTGCTTATTCCGCTGCAGTTAAACTTGATATCTATTGTATTTTATCAGTTTAACATTGTTGAAGGCTAATGATAATTTATTCTGCATTATCTTAGTCATAATATTTTTTACTGGGCTAGTTGAGCTCACCTCTTTCTTTTACTGTTCTCTTCAGGAAATGAGAACGTAGCCGGGACTAGTCGTGGAACGGAGTGACGGTCCATATGATAGTATTAGTAGTCCTCACTATTCTGTTAAATATAATAATTCGAATATGGCTAGCTGCTACATGATGTTGTAGTGGCATGCATGAAAATAAGGAGGGACCCTTTAGTAAATATTCATGTCGGTACAAGTGATTATAATGCCGCTACAACTTGTAGCGGCTGAGCCTTTATTCTTTTCAATCTCAACCATTAAATATGTTGATCAACGATAAAAATGATGGTTGCTATTAGAGAGTATTACTCTCTGTCCCAAATTAATTATAATGAATTTATACCATAATACGTCGTTTAAGAAAAAAAATATATTTTTAACTTGTTCCTTTCATAAGGTCACACATACTTTCAATATTTAAAAAAGATAATCACACATTCACACCCATTTGAATAAAGTTGTATTTCTTGGTTAAAATTGACAAATATTTTAAAATATTTGTAAAAAAATATGACATTCAATTTTGAGGTGGGAGTAGTACTGTTAGTTATTGTGATGATAAAATAGTTGTGTATACTATGAGTTCAAAGGTGTACTTTGCCATGATTTGATAATGTCATTTCCCTTTCATGCTTTTAGTTTTTAATATGTATTTTATGTGACCATACTGGCCTTAATTGAGTAGTAAACATCCATACAGCTGTTTGGTTGGTTTATGGAATGAATGATCAAAAATAAATGAAGCCATAATTCCTCCAATTAAACTGTCCACTTGAAACCTGACTAACCAGCTAACTTCATTCTACCATATTTTTCATCTCATAATTATAATAATATATTACTCTTTCCGTTCCTTAATATAGGCCGTTTTAGAATTGTGCACAAATATTAAGAAAATGATTGTATAACATTAAATATACTATCAATTGTCTATATTGTCCTTATATTAGAAGAGGAGTGTGTTATTTATTGGGTAAAAAATAGTAAGAGAATCAAAGTTATATTTATTACTTTGGGTAATATTGAAAACTATGCAATTAATGCTTACTTGAAATTCTCAAACGACTTATATTTAGAAACAAAAATATTTCTCTAAAACGACTTATATTAAAGAATGGAGGAAGTAATATGTACATATAAGTAAGGCTGTAAAATGAAGAAACGCTCGATTCGTACTCGTTCGACTAGAAATTCGATTCGAGTTTGATAAATATAAATGAGTCAAATATGAGAAAATTTTAAAGTTCAATAAATTACTGAACATTCTAATTTTCTGTTGATACTCGAATCATATTCGTTCGAAAAATTCAAACTGCTCGGACTCGATTCGGGATCGTGCTCGACTCGGTAGCTAAATGAACCTCAATCAAAAATTATTTTATACTCGATAAATTTTGAGAACCAAATCTGAATAACTCAATACTCGATTCGACTCGATTCGGTTCATTTACACCCTTACATATAAGAGCATCTCAACAGTACGTAGTAGTAAAAAAAATATTCAAATTGAAGTTTGTTGACCTACGTGACAATAGTATTATTTACTACTTTCATATTTTGTGTTTCATCAGTCTTTTCAATTCAATAAGTTGTACATCAAACCCATCAAGTAAAATAAATATTTTTAACTTTTTTCATATGATTTTGATTCTCTCAAAAAAAAAAATTTGAAGAGAGAATGAAGTTGTAGATTTGAAGAGAGAATGAGGTTGCGAATTTGATAAGGTTGAAGAGACTATTGAAGATAATTTTTCTAATATAACTAACTTATTTAAATATCTCAAAAAAATTAAAGAGACTATTGAAGATGCTCTAACAATCACAACACGTGCAATATCTCTCGAGGGGAACCCATAAGTTGCGCTCACCATTAATCCAAATGTAATTACTCAGAATTAAGCATGGCATGCCCATCACTCTTGCCATGACCTGTAAAATTGTATATTGTTTATAATAATTTTAGGCAGTTCATATCGTCAAAATAAATATATATTTAGCAACAGACACAGTACTCTTATACTCTTATATACTTATTTGTTTTGACAACATTATTTTTGTTTATATATTGTCTAATTTTAGACAGTTGATAATGTCAGAATATTTATGCTAACAAATACGTATTTAACGACACTTTTACACTCATTTTAACAATATTTTAAATTTTCAGGACGTTTATTACTTTATCAATATAATTATTATTTTGGCATCGTCAGTAGTAAACTAATCACTTTCTTTTTAGTCATAAACAATAGTCATTAGTTACCCACATTAATATATAAAACTGAAGTAGTTAGTATAGAGTTTATTTTAGGTAAGTTGGTCAATTGACCAATAGAATACTGACACGCAAACGAGGCTTTATGTGTGTCAGTATTCTATTGGTCAATTGACCAACTTACCAAAAAAATAACTTCATGCTAATCGGAACCACTCTTTCCCTCTTTTTAAAGTTTGAATTAAATTAATTAAAGCCACCAAACCAAAATCCAACTCAATTCCCAACCTTTTGAGCCATGAAAGTACTCAAATCAACACCATGATCAACATATTTTAAGACACCACCTCAACCATAATTCAAATTCCAAGGACATTTTCGTCAATTCAACAAACCATTCAATAACCACCACCCGTACCGGTAGTTATATACTCGAAGTCTAAACACTTGCTATATATTCTCATTCCTCAACATAAAAAAAAAAGGAAACAAAAAGACATACTTCTTCAAATATTAATTCTCCATCAATGGCAGAGCTAGAGAGCCCTGCTGTCATGTCCCAGCTCGTCACCTTCCTCTCTTCTTTGCTCCAAAGGGTGGCCGAATCGAACGATCTCAGCCCTCCATTTCTCCCACAGAAAGTCTCAGTCTTCCATGGCCTAACAAGGCCAACAATCACAATTCAGAGCTATTTGGAGAGAATTTTCAAGTACGCCAATTGTAGTCCGTCATGCTTCGTTGTTGCCTACGTTTATCTTGATCGCTTCACTCAACGCCAACCGGCCTTGCCGGTTAATTCCTTTAATGTTCATCGGTTGCTCATCACTAGTGTTATGGTGGCTGCAAAGTTCTTGGATGATATGTAAGTTCTTTAATATTTTAATACCATTTTAAAAAAAAAATAAACTTGATTATTATTCGAACTTGGGTTAGATTTGAATTCCTCTTTCTCAAATTATATATCAAATTAATCTGGTTTTTGGATCATTGATTCATTACTTTTCCTTTTCATAATTTATGTTTATATAAAATCTAATAATTGTGATCATATTTGAAGTGTGTAGGAAATTAGACTTGAATTTTGAAATTTTTATGATCATTATTTCACCAAAAGTATAAACTTGCAAGCAAAGTTAAAACAATTAATATATTTTTTTTAATTAGTCTTTTCCAAGACAGCCACCAAACAACACAGTGTAGCCACCCAAAAAAAAAAGAATGATGAAGTGGATGGCTAAATCATTAATTTCATGACTAACTTTACCTAAATATGTATCTGATAGCTAATTAAATTTATTAACTTTCCAATTTGTAATTTATAAACTCAGTATTTTTTTTATTGTGTACACCTTATTGAGATCAACATTACTAATTAATATATATTAATTGTATATGGTGAAAAATTTTCAGGTACTATAATAATGCATATTATGCTAAAGTTGGGGGAATCAGCACAATAGAGATGAATTTTCTTGAAGTGGATTTCTTATTTGGATTAGGGTTCCAATTAAATGTGACCCCAAACACTTTTCATACCTACTGCTCCTACCTTCAGAGAGAGATGTTGCTCCAGTGCCCTCCACTAAATATACCTGAATCCATATCCAACATAAGAAGAAAATCCCCAAAGCTACACTTATGTTTTGATGAAGACAATCAATCTTCCCAACAACAACAACTCGCGGTTGTAGCTTGCGATTAGGCTCTAAGGTTATGCTTGTTTGCAATGATTATACTTGGGATAAGACTATTAATCTCAAGTGTATTGTTTATTTTCAAATTTGAATTTGGGACTATTAGTCGAAGAATTATAAAATGATTTAATATGGAGAACTATTTAATACCATGTTCAATCAGATTTTATAATCCCAAGATTATAATCTCAGGGATTATAATCCCGGGATTAATATAATCCTAGCAAATAACATGATGTTAAGTTTAGTTAGATCAATAGAATTTCGGATTTAGAAAGTTATGGGAATTCAACGCGTCTTGTGATCATTTATCTCTTTTGATTTCATTAGTACTACTCTATTTGAATTATATATGTAGTTGAACTGAATCATGGTTACTGATCTAACTGTGATACTCAACAAACAAATAGGAGTAACCTATGTAAGGAGTCGCAGTTGTTACAACAATATATGAGGGAAATTAATCCCATGATTGTAAAATAGTGTCCTTTTTTATTTTATTTTGGGGTTGGGGGCGGGGGCGGGGGCGGGGGCGGGGGCGGGGGTGGGGGTGGGATGATTGAGGTTTAGTGGACTTGAATGAAATGTATTCTTTTAAAGTCATATATTAAGTTATGTTATAAATACAAGCTTCTTGTAGATACTTTTGCATGTTGTTATCCAAGTTTAAGAGTATTCTACTCAATTGGAGTATTTTGATTGTCAATATTAAGTTTTAAAAGGGGACAGTGGGATAATATATTTGAGATCCAAAAGTAGTGACATGAGTGGTGTGGGAAAGTTGAATTCGGTTACCATGAAGTTAATTTTACAATAAGTTGGTCAATTGATCAAATACAATATTGACACACAGAGCGAGATCACCTCTCGGCCTACGTGTCGATACTGTATTGGTCAATTGACCAAAATTAACTTTATACTAACCACTACTGAAAAAGTTGGTGTTGTGGTACATGGGAAGGTGACAATAAAAATAAAGAAAGAATTGGCCAATTGGGGGACTAATTTGATATTACTATGGATCTGTTGTGGTTAGTTTTGGTAATGAAGACAACTATTACTAGTTGACAGTTGTAATTTATTCTTGTGAGGGGACAAACAACATGTGCACTCATGGACACTACTAGCTGTGCATGTGCATGCCAACTTGAGGCAGAGAGGGAGATTAAATCTTCTTGTTGATGCATGACTACAGGGTTTTTTTTCCCCTTTAGCTTTAATATTAAGCTCGAAATATCCATAATGAACCCTTATCGTTTTATTTATTTTTTGGTTGAGAACCTATACTATACTGTTATAATTCAATTATAATAATATATTTAAATATTCTAGGGGCTAGAGCCTAGGGGAGCTTGGAGGAAGAAGTCAAGAGGGAAACTAGCTAGTTAGGAGGCTAAAGAACCTGACAGAATTAAAACTTACTTCTAATCTGTTATAACGCTTATTGAATTCTAACTTTTTGCTGAGTGGTAGATTGACTTGAACCTATTATTTTGCATAATTAAAAAAGAGGTCTTATATATATTAGGTATTTTTTGAAGGTGAAAAGAAAACAAATAAATAAATAATTAAATTAAAGAGGAAAATTGGTTGATGACTTTCATCTTCTTGATTTATAATATATATATGGGAATGATGCATAATATATATTTGTTATGAATATTTATAGGGCATACACCATCTATACTATTAAAAAAATGAACGATTATGATTAGAAATTGAAAATTTACGTCCGCTACTATTAGTAGCGGATTCAGAATAAGAGTTTGGCTTTATTCTAAGGTTTAGTATTTATTAACTAGGGTTTATTAAATAGAGTTTAGGGTTTATTAATTAGAGATTATTAATTAGGGATTAATAAGGTTAATAAACCCTAACCCCAATTAAAATAGTAGTTAATTAATCATAAATGTGACGCCCCCAAAATAGGTATACAACACCCATTCTGAGTCGTCAAAATACATGGTACAGAAACAACTACAACTTTATTAATACAACATAAAAACTGTGAGTTTAAATACAAATATTGTCATCTAGACAATATCCACACTTAAATAAGTCCTCATTACAATTATTAATACACTATTTTACAGAATAGTGAGGACTACTAGAATAACTTCTAGAACCATCATTCCACACCCCGACTAGTACTCGTTACATTCTCGCCTCCTGAGAAGAAAAATGGAACAACAAGGAAAAGGGTGAGCTCAACTAGCCCAGTAAAGAACATTATGACTAAGATAATATAGAACAAATTATCGTTAGTTCTCAACAGAGAAAAATCTAATAGAATACAATAGACAACCAGTTTTAAATCAATATTCTTCACAGCGGAAATAATAATTCATTAGAAGAGTTAAGTAGAGAATGCAAACTACTATCTTCTATATATGAATTTAAAAGTTCATCGTCGAAATTTTATCCATGTAACATCAATCAATATATATATCTGGAATCAAATATTCATCTTTGTACTACAGGCCAAAGATATTCATCAGTTGGTCATGTTCATCTAAACACATGTTCATCTTTGCACTACGGGCCAAAGATATTAATCAGTCGGTCATGTTCATCTCAACACCTGTTCATCTTTGCACTACGGGCCAAAGATATTCATCAAAAAATCATTTATCTTTGCACTACGGGCCAAAGATATTCAATTATATCATCATTTAGGACTGAGGATGATGAAAAATATTTTAAGAAAAACGAATCCAGTGAAACAAAAGAATAAATATAAAGGATTCGTACTTTACACAATTCAAGTTCAAAAATACTTCATAAATAATCAGAGTGGAGTAAAATTCAAGAATGAAGACCAAAACATAGATCCAATCCAAGATAGGAATCATAACAGACGATCTTGGACACAGAAAAGAAAATTTAATTTTTCTATGAATAGTGTCGTATTCGCGAATAGTGTCGTATAGGTGAATAGTACCGTATACGTGAATAGTAACTCCGACACTAAAAGATAAAAATTTCACAAAAAAATTATCATACTTCGTGAATAGTACTCGTGAATAGTAACTCGTGAATAGTAATTCATGAATAGTAACTCCGACATGAAAAAGTTCCAAATTTGATAAAAAGTTCTAACCAATATTTCAGCATAATGATATTGAAGAAATAATATCATTTGAGAAGAAAATAACATCCCTTACCTCGAAAGACAGTACTTCTAGCTGAAACACCGTATATAGGCTATGACTTGAACTTGCACCGTATAGCAACACTCAAAGTATACTCACAAGAATACGGTCAATATATCGAGAGAGAAAGAGAGAGAAATCTGTAGTTTCTGGTGTGATTTTAAATTCTAACCTAAGCACCCTATTTATAGGAAAATGCTTAGAACACCAAAGTAGAAAATTAAATATAATATTAATATATATATTATAAATTCCTTAGTCCACCTTCTTAGATCTGAACTCAGCTGATTTTGCACATGTTAATGCAGCCCACCAAGTAAAAAAAACGTTTTTCTTCA
Organism: Panax japonicus; assembly: GCA_020205505.1. Taxonomy (NCBI): domain Eukaryota; kingdom Viridiplantae; phylum Streptophyta; class Magnoliopsida; order Apiales; family Araliaceae; genus Panax; species Panax japonicus. Next base: position 163,995 of record JAINUV010000265.1, read on the forward strand.
AATAAATAACGAAAACTTCTAAAAATCAATTATTTCAGAACTCCAGAACTTCAATAATTCACAATAAATAGCCCTTTTATTAGAAAATTCGAATCTCGCGATGTTTTATAGGAAATTCAATTCTCTACAATTTTGCAAAAGAAAGTTTTTCTAAATTCCAAACAAAAATTGACCAAAATCCACAAACGGATAATTTTATAGCCTATAATCAAATTTCAGTCAAGAAATGGGTCCACAGACACACAAAATATGTGTTAATCATTTAATGCAACAAAAATATTCTTCCTCCTCATATGCTCATATATCCCACATTCATTATAAAAATATCACCATTAATATATTATTAAAATAATATATTTAAATGAATTATTTTATCTGAAAAAGATAAAATATTAATTTTTAACAATTGTCACATTAAAAATTTTCTCCATCTATATCCACATAAAATTAATATTTTTCTCATCATATAAATCAATAATTAATTATTCACAAATAATTTTACAGAACCACAGTACTGACAACCAGGCCGTTCCCAGGAAAGAGGGGGCTTTCCAATAAGGATTTCTCCTTATTGGCGCACAATTAGGTGACCAAACCTCTCCTTAGACAGAACTTTCTATACATTGCCAATAATTTTATCTAATATTATTATTCAAAGAATATGAATTATTGCTCTGATAATGGAAAATACTGTGTAGTGACAATTATTGAAACAACAGTAATATAAAAAAAATCAACGCAGCAATTATTGAATCAATAAAATAAAATACTGAACATTAATTACTATAACAATTATTGAGTAGTGGCTTCTTACGTAAGAATCAATAATTGGTGTAATACCGTGTGCTACTGTTCAACAACGCGTATTACTGTGTTTTAACCACCAGATATTTCAACAGTATTAACGGTAACAACTGCGCCGTTATTTATAAATAACTTATAGTACTTGTCACTTTCTTCATCCAATCGCTTTCCGTTATGGGGCCCACAAAAGACTGTGTCGTCGTACGAATATTCTCCGACAGCAAGAATATTCCACGACCAATAGAATATTCCCCGACAACAATGAATATTTTATAACCACCTGCTTATTTAAAATATTTACGCATTTTACCCATAAATAACCACATTAATCAAATTAACCCCTTACTATTTCAAAATAATAAATAGAGGAAATTCCATTTTATTAAAAAAAAATTGGGTTCGTACAATAAACTCTTTGGTTAATAAACACTAATCCCTGAAATAAAGTAAAAATCTCATCTGATTAGCGTTATTAGCATTGTGTTTTTTTTACCATCCGCTACTATTAGTAACGGATATCGATTTTCAAATTTTAATTCAGAGCGTTCTTTCTTAGTATGCCCTATGTGACGCCCCCAAAATAGGTATACATCACCCATCTTGGGTCGCCGGATACATGGTACAGAATACAAATACAACTTAATTATACAACTGTCGTGTAAAATACGATAAAACATAAATTGAGAGTTTTAATAAGAATATTATCATCTAGACAATATTCACACTTAAAGGAGTCATCATTACATTTATTGTCACACTATTTAACAGAATAGTGAGGACTATTAATGCTATCATCTGGACCGTAACTCCTTTTCCCGACTCGTCTCAGCTATATTCTTATTTCCTGAAGAGAACAATGAAAGAAAGGGTGAGCTTAACTAGCCCAATAAGAAATATTATGACTAAGATAATGAAGAATAAATTATCAATAGTCTTCAACAATGTTAAACTGATAAAATACGATAGACATCAAGTTTAGCTGCAGCGGAATAAATAATCCATTAGAAAAATCAAGTGGAGAATAAATCTACTATCTTTTATGATTTAAAAAGGTTTTTCATCACTTTTATCGCTGAGACTCAGCTTAATAAATAAACCACATCATAGAATCATCCCTGCACTACGGGCCAAGGATATTCATTAAATCAACAATGGTCATGACTATATCGAATAATCCCTGGTCATAATCATACCAAAAACTGTCCATCAATGCACTACAGGCCACTGAGGACTTTTACCACATCATTTATAACATTACAGGTCATGATTATACCGAATGATCCCTGGTCGTAATCATATCAAGTCCATCTCTGCACGTAAGCCAAAGATATACAACTATAAAACCAATAATCAACAGTCCATCTTTGCACGTAAGCCAAAGATATACAATTCAATAATCAACAGTCTATCTTTGCACATAAACAAAATATAACTTTCATCACCATATAAGCATGAGGATGATGACAATGATATAAGCATTAATCAAACAAGGATAAATATAAAAGACTTTAAATTTATCCAAATATTATCAATAACTTAATAAACTCATAATCTAATATTATTAATATTATAACAATATTTTAATCACTTCTTAAACTTATAAACAATTTATTTCAATTGTTTATACTTACCGAATAATGCATTTAATCATTCAAAAATGTCATACTCATAAGATTTTATCACCAATGATCAAATTCCTTATCAAAAATCTGCATATACCCTATATAAGATTCTCAAGCCATAAAATCCTATTTTTCCAATTTTGTTACTTCACATAACATATTTAACTCATTTAATTATAGACCCTTATAACTCCTTGTGGTTAACTCCAAAATTGGTAAAAATTTTATTGGGAGTACATCAATATAACATCAGTATATTCTATAAGTTTTGAAATTTTTGGACAAAAGTACAATTTATGATAAATGTCTAAATATTCGGCAGTTTTGGCCATGTGAAAAATAGTAAATGAATTTTAAAAATTCCGAGAAAAATATATGTTCAATATGGGATTATATTTTGCTAAATCCCAGAAAAGAAATATTTTTGGGACTGATTTGGTATTTTTTATAAAAATGGACTAGTTATGAGTAAATAAATTAAATATGTTATATGAAGTAACAAAATTAGAAAATATGATTTTATGACTTGAGAATTATATATATGGTATATGCAGATTTTTGATGAGGGTTTTTGTTATTGGTGATGAAATCTTATGAGTTTGGCATTTTAGGATGATTAAATGTATTAATTAGTAAAGTGTAAACAATTAAAATAAATTGTTTATAAGTTTAAGAAATGATTAAAATATTGTTGTAATATTAATAATATTAGATTATGAGATTATTAAGTGATTTATAGCATTTGGATTAAGGTGTTATGAAATCATTGATTTATGAATCTTACTCTTGAAATTAAATGCAGTTGTTGATTATATTGTTTTTATATATTATCATATATAACATTTTTATATTCTCGGTGATGAAATTTCTCTTTGACTTAAGTGTAAAGATGGGTAGATTATTGGTATGATCGTGACTATGGGTTCGCTTTGGCCAGTAGTGCAAAAATGAATTGTTGACTGGTATGATCATGACCATTGGATTTACAATTGAATATTATTTAGCTTAAGTGCAAAGGTGAATTGATCAACATGATTATAATTATGGTTTATATAAATTTTGAAATGATTGTATATTTCTTTGAGATATGAATATCTTTGGCCCGTAGTGCAAAGATGAATTATTGATGAATATCTTTGGCCTGTAAGTGCAAAGATGACCTGTTGTTGAATATCTTTGGCCCGTAGTGCAAAGATGTCCTGTTGTTGAATATCTTTGGCATGTAGTGCAAAGATGAACTGTTGATGAATATCTTTAGCCCGTAGTGCAAAGATGAATTTATTAGTATGATTATGAACAGGAACTGTGATTTGGTGTAACCGTGATCTTTGATATTTCAGGTAAAGACAAGTGATGAAAATATCTTCGTCTTAGATGAGAAAAGAAAATTAGAACTAAAATTATGATTATGAGTTATTCACATGACTGTGAACAGGATCTGTTGATTAATGTTACAGGGTTAAAGCATTGTTGGTTGACTTTTAACATGGAGATGATAATAAACTTTAAGGTCTATTTGACTCTTCTAATGGATTGCTCATTCCGCTGCAACTATGGTTGAAAAGTTTTATCATCTATCATATGTTCTAAATCTCTGATTTATTACTGATGAAGGCTATTGATATTTTAATTATCTTTAGTCATGATATTCTTTACTGAGCTAGTTGTGCTCACCCTTTTGCTTCACAATTCCTTTCAGGTAATAAAAGTGTAGCTGGGTCAAGCGGGGATAACAAGGGAATAGAACTGTGGTCTATAACTGTTGAGGTTCTCCCTAAATAGTATAGAAATAATTTTATTGAGAACTTTAGATAAATGTGTCGTATTGTATACGTCATTTGATATTTAATTTTGGTGAACCGAATAGGGTGAGGCGAACCCAACTTTGGAAGGGTGTTTTGTCACTATCATACAATCTCGTTTTATCATAAGAAAGGGTTGTGCACATTCACTTGCTGAGTATATCTACGAGCACTACCTATATGATTTTGGAGTTGGGTTGAAACATAATGTTCAATCGCAGACGGTGGAGATAATTATATGTCAAGAGAAGACGCACCATTGGAAGGAACATGATAGTAATCTTCTTTTTTTTCTTTGGGATCTATTGGATCAACCAAGGATAATTCTCTGGACATATGATATCTATCATAACTTAGATTCATGGCCTCCTATGTACGAAGGTTTCCTTGAGCACTTCCCAAAGATTTTAATTTCTAAAATAGTTCTAGATTGTACCTTTATGTAAGGTAACACTGTGAGGTGCTGTCCATATTTGGGGCATGAGTCACAGTTGGTATTAAAACTCACAGTATATGTGTTATTTTATTTTGCACGACAATTGTAGTAATAAAGTTGTAGTTGTTTTCTGTACCATGTATTTAGCGACTCATAATAGGTTGGATGGATTGGACCTATTTTGGGGGCGTCACAATAACGCCCTCTTGAACCTTCTTCTTCACATTCATCAAATTCAGGTGTGTAGCTTGAGCGGCTTTAACTTTATCGATTAAATTCAATTCTACTCGTATATTCGTTATCTTCACGTGGGTCCGTAGAGTCTTTAACTCTATCTTCATCATTTGTAAATTATACGGAATGGGTTTTGTACTGGGGTCAATACAAAATTCAATTTTACGCTCTAGGGTAGAAAAATAGAATAAAAAGGAAAAGGGTGAGCTCAACTAGCCTAGTAAAGAATATTATGACTAAGATAATATAGAACAAATTATCTTTAGTCTTCAACTGGGAAAAATCTGATAAAATACAATAGACAACAAGTTTCAGATCAGCAGCGGAAATAATAATTCATAGATGAGTTACGTAGAGAATGAAATCTACTACTCCCTCTGTCCCAAATTAACTGCTCAATTTTGACCTTTTTAAGTCAAATTGACTTTTTTTAGAATTAATAATTAAGCATATATAAATATATTTCTAATATTATAAAAATTGGGATTAGTAATAAATTGTATATACTTTCTTTTGGTTATAATCTCTTCACCTATATTTTAACAAAAATAGTAAAAAGATTATTTTTAAAAATGGTCAATTTGACTTTAAAAAGTCAAAACTGAGCAATTAATTTGGGACGGAGGGAGTATTATCTATGAATTTAAAATTCCATCGTCAATATTTTATCCCTGTAACATCAATCAATATTCTTCTTGAATCAAATTTTCATCTTTGCACTACAGGCCAAAGATATTCATCAGTCGGTCATGTTCATCTCAACACCTGTGTTATCTTTGCACTACGTGCCAAAGATATTCATTATAAAATCATTTATCTTTGCACTACAGGCCAAAGATAGTCAATAATATCATCATTTAGGACTGAGGATGATGAAAAATATTTTAAAGGAAACGAATCTAATGAAACAAAAGTATAAATAGCAAGGATTCGTATTTCAGCTATTTCATGTGCAAAAATACCTCAATAAATAATCATAGTGAAGTAAAATTCACGAATGATCAAAACATGGATATAATCAAAGCTAGTATCCATAATAGATATTTTGGACGAAAAGGAAAAAAAATTTATTTTTCGATGAATAGTGTCGTATTCGTGAGTAGTGCCGCATACATGAATAGTAATTTCTACACAAAAAGTTCCAAATTTGATAAAAAGTTCAGATCAATACTTCGGCATAATGATATTGAAAGAAATAATATCATATATAAAAAAAATAACATCCCTTACCTCAAAAAGACGGTACTCCTAACTGGAATACTATATATAGTGCTGAAGGGAACTTGCAGCGTATAGCAACACTCAAGGTATCAAAATACTCACAAGAATACACTCAATATATCGAGAGAGAAATAGAGAGAAACTTCAGTTTCTGGTGTGATTTTTAATTATAACCTAAGCACCCTATTTATAGGAAAATGCTTAGAACACCAAAGCAGAAAATTTAATATAATATTAATATATTTATCAAATTTTCCTTAGCCCACCTCTAGACATCTGATTTCGGCACTTTGCACATGTTAATGATGTCCACAAAATACAAAAAAAACGTTTTTTTATCAAAAAAATAAATAAACCTTCCAAATATCAATTATTTCAGAACTTTAGAACTTCAATAATTCATAATAAATAACCCTTTTATCAGAAAAATTCAAACCACATGTCTTTTCCATAGGAAATTTCATTCTCTACAACTTTGCAGAAGAAAGTTTTTCCAAATTCCAAACAGAAATTGACCGAAATCCACAAACGGGCAATTTTACAGGCTATAATCAAATTTCGGTCAAGAATTGGGGTCTACTGACACACAAAACATGTGTTAATCATTTAATACAACAAAAATACTATTCCTCCTCATATACTCATATATCCCACATTTATTATAAAAATATCACCATTATTATATTATTAAAATAATATATTTAAATGAATTATTTTATCAGAAAAAGATAAAATATTAATTTTCAACAATTGTCACATTAAAAATTTTTTCCATCTATATCCACATAAAATCAATATTTTTCTCATCATATAAATCAATAATTAATTATATACAAATAATATTATAGAATCGCAATACTAACAACCATGCAGTTCCTAGGAAAGAGGGAGCTTTCTAATAAGGATCTCTCCTTATTGACGCGCAATTAGATGATCAAACCTCTCTTTAGACAGAACTTTCTAGACATTGCCAATAATGTTATCTAATAATATTATTCAGATAATATGAATTATTGCTCCAATAATAAAAAATATTGTGCAATAACAATTATTAAAACAAGAGTAATATAAAATATCAATGCAGTAATTATTGAATCAATAAAATAAAATATTGAACAGTAATTACTGTAACAATTATTGAGTAGTGCCTTCTTACGTAAGAATCAATAATTGGTGTAATACCGTGTGCTATTGTGTTTTAACCACCGGGTATTCTAACAGTATTAACGGTAACAACTACGTCGTTATTTATAACCAACTTATTCTTGTCATTTTCTTCATCCAATCGCTTTCCGTTATGGGGCCCACACAAGGCTGCGCCGTCGTACGCATATTCCCCGACAGTAAAAATATTTCACGACCAAACGAATATTCCCCGTTAACAATGAATATTTTAAAACCACTTGCTTGTTTGAAATAATTGTGCATTTTACCCATAACTTACCACATTAATCAAATCAACCCATAATATTTTAAGATAATAAATAGAGAAAATTTAATTTCATTAAATAATAAGTTGGGGTCTTACAACCTCCCCTCCTTATGAAATTTCGTCCTCGAAATTGACGTACGTACCTGGTGTTTCGAAAAGGTGAGGATACCTCGCTTTCATTTCCGTTTCCAACTCCCAAGTTATTTCCTCTATAGCATGGTTTCTCCACAAAACTTTAACTTGAGGTATGACCTTCGTGCTTAGGACATGCTCCTTCTTATCCAAGATCTTGACAGGTACCTCCTCATACGTTAAGTCTTCAGCTATCTCGTTCGGTTCTAACTCAATAACGTGGTTCGGGTCTTTCACATATTTATGAAGTACAAATATGTGAAACACATTATGAACACAAGACATACTCGGAGGTAACGCGAGTCTATAGGCTACATTACCTACTCGGTCAAGAATTTGAAATGGACCAATAAATCGTGGATTGAGCTTTCCTCTCTCCCCGAATCTTGTAACTCCCTTCTATGGGGTAACACGCAACAATACATGATCCCCAATACTAAATTCCACGTCCTTTCGATGAAGATCTGCATAACTCTTTTGTCGATCTTGTGCCGTTTGTATACGTTGTCGAATCATTTGGATCTTTTTTGTAGTCATACGTACCAACTCGGGTCCCAACAATGTTGCTTCACCCACCTCGTCCCAACATACTGGAGAGCGACACTTTCGTCCATACAATGCTTCAAATGGGGCCACACCAATGCTTGTTTGATAACTGTTGTTATAGGAGAATTCCACTAATGGTAAATACTTATCCCAACTCCCTTTGAAGTCTAGAACACAGAGTCTTAATAAATCTTCAAGAGTTTGAATAGTCCTCTCTGATTGTCCGTCCGTTTGAGGATGGTATGCCGAACTGAATCATAAATCCGTGCCCATAGCTTTTTGCAAGCTAACCCAAAATCTTGAAGTAAATCTTGGGTCACGATCCGAAACTATGGATACTGGCATGCCATGCAATCTCACAATCTCATTTACATATATATGAGCAAGACGTTCAAGGGAATAAGTCTCCCATATCGGTAAGGAATGAGCAGACTTGGTTAATCTATCAATAATAACCCAAATAGCATCGATGCCTTGAGAAACCGTAGGAAGACCCGTAACAAAATCCATTGTAATGTGTTCCCACTTCCATTTTAGAATCTCAAGTGGTTGCAATGGACCCTTAGGTACTTGATGCTCCGCCTTTACACGTTGACAAGTTAAACATGTCGAGATAAACTTTGCAATCTCTCTCTTCATATTGTTCCACCAAAATGTATGTTGAAGATCACGATACATTTTGGTACTTCCAAGATGGATCGCTAATGGTGTATTGTGTGCCTCCATCATAATCTTGTACTTCAAATTAGAGTCGTTAGGAACACAAAGTCTGGAGTGGACTCGAAGTATTCATTCTTCATCGATTCTCGCTTCCGGAATAGCACTTTCTTGTACTTTCTTCTTCATACGCATCAGCTCCGGGTCGGTGGCTTGAGCAACCTTAACTTTTTCTATTAAAGTTAGCTCTATGCATATACTTAACATCATCGCACTCGTTCCTGCATATGATCTTCTACTCAAAGCGTCAGCTACCACGTTCGCTTTTCCAGGATGGTATTGAATAGTGTGGTCGTAATCTTTCAACAACTCGAGCCAACGTCGTTGTCGCATGTTGAGTTCCTTTTGAGTGAAGAAATATTTGAGGCTTTTATGGTCTGAATATATCTCCACTTTCTCCCCATATAGATAGTGCCTCCAGATCTTTAGCGCGAAGACGACTGCTGCCAACTCTAGATCATGAGTAGGATAATTCCTCTCATATTCTTTAAGTTGTCGCGAGGCATAGGCTATTACTTTACCATGTTGCATGAGAATACATCCTAACCATTTGCCTGAAGCATCGTTGTAGATAACAAATCCATCCGAACCAGATGGTATTGTTAGAACAAGTGCCAAAATAAGTCTCATCTTAAGTTCTAGGAAACTCTTCTCGTATTCCTCACTCCAAACGAATTTTGTATCCTTCCGAGTTAACTGAGTTAATGGAGTAGCGATTCGAGAAAATCCTTCCATGAATCTCCGATAATAACCAGTTAGGCCCAGAAAGCTACGTACTTTGGTCACCGACTTCGGTTTCTCCCAACTTTGTATTGCTTCAATCTTCGTCGGATCAACAGATACTCCATGTTTTGACACCACGTGCCCAAGGAATGCTACTTCCTCAAGCCAAAACTCGGATTTCTTCAACTTGGCATATAGCTTATTTTCACGAAGCCTTTGGAGTACCAACTTCAAACGGCGCTCATGATTTTCATGGCTTTTGGAATATATGAGAATGCCATCAATAAAGACAACAACGAACCAATATAAATAGTCCTTGAATACTCGGTTCATCATATTCATGAAAGCCACAGGAGCATTAGTCAATCCAAAAGACATGACTAAGAATTCATAATGCCCGTACCGAGTTCTAAAGGCAATCTTTGTAATATCCTCAGTTCTAATCTTCAACTGATGATATCCAGAACGAAGATCGATCTTTGAAAAGAATTGTGCTCCTTGTAACTGATCAAACAGGTCATCAATACGAGGTAGCGGATACCTATTCTTAATGTTAACATGGTTCAATTCCCGATAGTCAATATAAAGTCGAATACTCCCGTCTTGCTTCTTTACGAATAAAACAGGTGCACCCCAAGGAGATGTACTAGGACGAATGAAACCGATGTCCAACAACTCATGTAGTTGGACCTTTAACTCCTAAAGTTCAATAGGGGCCATTTGATATGGGGTTTTAGAAATGGGCTTTATACCAGGTTCAAGATCAATAAAGAATTCAACTTCACGTTCTGGTGGTAGACCGGGAAGTTCTTCAGGAAATACATCAGTAAAATCAATAACAACAGGAATATTATTCAAATCTGACGTGTCTTTATTCAAATCCATAACATGGGCTAAGAAAGCTTGACATGCGTTTTTTAATAAACGAATAGCTTTATGACTTAATATGACAGCGATTGATTTTAGTGGCTTAGTTGCTTGAATTCGTACCACAGGTTGGTTAGGAATATGAAAACTAACAACCTTACGAAAACAATCAATTTTGGCATGATGAGTAGTTAACCAATTAATCCCTAAAATCACATCAAAAGCAAGTATTTTTAAAGAGATAAGGTCAACAGGTAATGTGATGGTACCAACTTGGATCAAACAAGATTTATAAACAATGGATGTGATGAAAGTTTCTCCTAATGGAGTCTCCATAGATAAATCAAAGTCTAATTTCTCCGGAATCAAGTTTAAACGTTGAGCACAAGTAGGAGAGATAAATGAATGGGTAGCACATGTATCAAGTAAGGTATAAATTTCGTAAGAATTAATGATTAGCTTACCCGTGATCACCTCGTTTGGGTTCCTCGCATTTTTACCAGTCACAACAAACGCTCTTCCAGGAACCGTTGACTTCGACTTTTCTGGGACAGCCTTTTGAGTCACCGTCCCCCCTGGACTTGATTTTGCTACCGTACAATCTCAAGCGATATGTCCTTCCTTTCCAGAATTATAACATACCTTGAACTGTTGTGGACAGTTTGGACTAATATGTCATTCTTTCCCACAGTTGTAGCATAAGACCGGTGGTCGTTCTTCTCCCTTAGAACCAGTTGCTGCTGGCGTTGACGTCTTCACATGGTCACTATTGAATCTCCTCCTTTTAAAATCTCCTCCCGACTCGCTTCTTCTATTCTCATGGCCATGACTACCACCATAGTGGTTACCATTTTTGTCCGTCTTTTTCTTTCTCCGCTGATTATCGTTATTCTGTTGACTGCTATCTCAAGTATGATCTTGGTTGTGATCCCTCGGTTGACCATACTCGTTATCTTGCTCTAACAATTGAGCTCTGTTGACAACATCTGAATAGAGAGAAAATTTATGAGAAATGAGATATTGACGTATGTCAGTTTTCAAACCTCTCAGAAACATCCGCGTCATACGTTCCTCATTCTCCACCAAATGAGGTACAAACTTGGACAACTCTACAAACTTTTCCTCGTACCGGGACACCGTCATGTTATTTTATTCCAGTCTAATAAACTCCACTTCCTTCATATGACGAATACATTTAGGAAAGTACTTGTCATTGAACAGTTTTTGAAACGTCTCCCAAGACATGCTGAGCACGGCTAGATAGGTACGCTTCACTGATTCCCACCAGTAATCTACCTCATTACGGAACATAAAAGTAGTGAATGAAACCTTCTGTTCTTCCGTGCATCCCAAGATATCGAATATCTTGGTAATTTGTTTGACCCACGTCTCCGCCTTAATCGGATCCGGCTTTCCCCAGAATTCTGGTGGTCCTAACTCTTTGAACTGCTTAGCCATCACAAATCGTGCGTTGTTATCATTTCCACCTGTATTTTGTGCACGAGTCTCCCTCGTCTGATTTTGCATGAACTGCAAAAAACTTCTAAACATCCCGTCGTTCATCATCTGCTCAGTGGCGTTGTTCACAGGAGGAACATTGCCAGCCTGCTGCACGTTCTCCTCATTGGTGAGTACAGGCGTCTCCATGGTCTCAACTCCACTATTAACATTCTCAGTCAACATTCTCAAATACTGCCATAATACAAGGGTTAATTAAAGAAATCAATATATCACATAATATCCCTATATACTGACCAACTAACAAATAAGCTTAGGTAGGACACACTAGCGAATGATTTACTCGTCTCTCCCCTCCTAGTTCTATTCCCCGATCTCCGCCAGAGATCATATCCTTAAGCTCTGATACCAACTATGACGCCCCCAAAATAGGTATACATGACCCATTCTGAGTCGTCAATAACATGGTACAGAAACAACTACAACTTTATTAATACAACCCATAAACTGTGAGTTTAAATAAAAATATTGTCATCTAGACAATATACATACCCAACTAAGTCCTCATTATAATTATTGATACAATACTTTACAAAAATGGTGATGACTACTAAAACAACTTCCTAAAACCTTCATTCCGTACCCTGACTAGTACTCGCTACATTCTCGCCTCTTGAGAAGAAAAATGGAACAAAAAGGAAAAGGGTGAACTCAATTAGCCCAGTAAAGAATATTATGACTAAGATAATATAGAAAAAATTATCGTTAGTCTTCAACAAGGAAAAATCTGATAGAATACAATAGACAACAAGTTTCAGATCAGCAGCAGAAATAATAATTCATAGATGAGTTACGTAAAGAATGAAATCTACTATTATCTATGAATTTAAAAGTCCATCGTCAATATTTTATCCCTGTAACATCAATTAATATTTATCTTGAATCAAATTTTTATCTTTGCACTACAGGCCAAAGATATTCATCAGTCGGTCATGTTCATCTCAACACCTGTTCATCTTTGCACTACGGGCCAAAGATACTCATTATAAAATCTTTTATCTTTGCACTACAGGCCAAAGATATTCAATAATATCATCATTTAGGACTGAGGATGATGAAAAATATTTTAAAGAAAACGAATCTAGTGAAACAAAAGAATAAATAGCAAGGATTCGTATTTCAGCTATTTTATGTCCAAAAATACCTCATAAATAATCATAGTGAAGTAAAATTCAAGAATGATCAAAACATGGATATAATCAAAGCTGGTATCTATAATAGATATTTTGGACGAAAAGGAAAAAAAATTCATTTCTCGATGAATAGTGTCGTCTTCTTGAATAGTGCCGTATATGTGAATAGTAACCCCGACACAAAAAGTTCCAAATTTGATTAAAAGTTCAGATCAATACTTCGGCATAATGATATTGAAAGAAATAATATCATATATAAAAAAAATAACACCCCTTACCTCGAAAAGACGGTACTCCTAACTGGAATACTAGATATAGTGTTGAAGGGAACTTGCATCGTATAGCAACACTCAAGGTATCAAAATACTCACAAGAATACGCTCAATATATCAAGAGATAAATAGAGAGAAAACTTCAGTTTCTGGTGTGATTTTTAATTCTAACCTAAGCACCATATTTATAGAAAAATGCTTAGAACACCAAAGTAGAAAATTTAATATAATATTAATATATTTATCAAATTTTCCTTAGCCCACCTCTAGACATCTGATTTCAGCACTTTGCACATGTTAATGATGTCCACAAAATACAAAAAAAACATTTTTTATCAAAAAAATAAATAAAACTTCTAAAAATCAATTATTTCGGAACTTTGAAACTTCAATAATTCATAATAAATAGCCCTTTTATCAGAAAAATTTGAACCACATGTCCATTTCATATGAAATTTCATTCTCTACAACTTTGTAAAAGAAAGTTTTTCCAAATTCCAAACAGAAATTGACCGAAATCCACAAACGGGCAATTTTACAAGCTATAATCAAATTTCGGTCAAGAATTGGGGTCTATCGACACACAAAACATGTGTTAATCATTTAATGTAACAAAAATACTCTTCCTCCTCATATACTCATATATCCCATATTTATTGTAAAAATATCATCATTATTATATTATTAAAATAATATATTTAAATGAATTATTTTATCAAAAAAAAGATAAAATATTAATTTTCAACAATTGTCACATTAAAAATTTTCTCCATCTATATCCACATATAATTAATATTTTCCTCATCATATAAATCAATAATTAATTATTCACAAATAATATTACAGAATCACAATACTGACAACTAGACAGTTCCCAAGAAAGATGGGACTTTCCAATAAGGATCTCTCCTTACTGGCGTGCAATTAGATGACCAAACCTCTCCTTAGATAGAACTTTCTGGACATTGCCAATAATATTATCTAATAATATTATTCAGATAATATGAATTATTGCTCTGATAATAAAAAATACTGTGCAATGACAATTATTAAAACAACAGTAGTATAAAATATCAACGCAGCAATTATTGAATCAATAAAATAAAATACTGAACAATAATTACTGTAACAATTATTGAGTAGTGTCTTCTTACGTAAGAATCAATAATTGGTGTAATACCGTGTGCTATTGTGTTTTAACCACCGGGTATTCCAACAGTATTAATGATAACAACTACGTCGTTATTTATAACCAACTTATTCTTGTAGTTTCTTCATCCAATCTCTTTCCGTTATGGGGCCCACACAAGGCTGCGCCGTCCTACGAATATTCCCCAACAGTAAAAATATTCCACGACAAAACGAATATTCTCCGTCAAAAATGAATATTTTAAAACCACTTGCTTGTTTGAAATAATTGCGCATTTTACCCATAACTTACCACATTAATCAAATCAACCCTTACCATTTCAAGATAATAAATAGAGGAAATTTAATTTCATTAAATAATAAGTCGGGGTCTTACATCAATATTTTCAGATGCCATTTTCAAACATTGTCACAAAACAATGGTTAATTGACATATCACATATTATCCCTATACTCTGACCGACCAATTAAATACCAAATAAACTTAGGTAGGTCATACTAGCGAAGGAATTCCCCGTCTCTCCCCTCCTAGTTCTTGTCTCACATCTCAGCCATGTATCATATCCCTAAGCTTTGAAACAAACTGTGACGCCCCCAAAATAGGTATACATCACCCATCTTGGGTCGCCAGATACATAGTATAGAATACAAATATAACTTAATTACACAACTGTCGTGTAAAATACGACAAAACATAAACTGAGAGTTTTAATAAAAATATTGTCATCTAGACAATATCCACACTCAAATGAGTCCTCGTTACATTTATTGTCACACTATTTAATAGAATAGTGATGATTACTAATGCTATCATCTGGACTGTCACTCCTTTTCCCAACTCGTCCCAGCTATATTCTCATTTCCTAAATAGAACAGTGAAAGAAAGGGTGAGCTGAACTAACCAGTAAGAAATATTATGACTAAGATAATGCAGAATAAATTATCAATAGTCTTCAACAATGTTAAACTAATAAAATACAATAAACATCAAGTTTAACTGCAGCGGAATAAGTAATCCATTAGAAAAATCAAGTAGAGAATAAAATCTACCATCTTCTATGATTTAAAAAGGTTTTTCATCACTTTTATCGCTGAGACTCAGCTTTAAATAAACCACATCATCGAATCATCCCTGCACTACGGGCCAAGGATATTCATTCAATCATCAATGGTCATGACTATACCGAATAATCCCTGGTCATAATCATACCAAAAACTGTCCATCAATGCACTACAGGCCACTGAGGACTTTTACCACATCATTTATAACATTACAGGTCATGATTATACCGAATGATCCCTGGTCGTAATCATACCAAGTCCATCTCTGCACGTAAGCCAAAGATATACAACTATAAAACTAATAATCAACAGTCCATCTTTGCACGTAAGCCAAAGATATATAATTCAATAATCAACAGTCCATCTTTGCACGTAAACCAAATATAACTTTCATCACCATATAAGCATGAAGATGATGACAATGATATAAGCATTAATCAAACAAGGATAAATATTAAAAACTTTAAATTTATCCAAATATTATCAATCACTTAATAAACTCATAATCTAATATTATTAATATTATAACAATATTTTAATCACTTCTTAAACTTATAAACAATTTATTTCAATTATTTATACTTTACCAAATAATGCATTTAATCATTCAAAAATATCATACTCATAAGATTTCATCACCAATGATCAAATCTCTTATCAAAAATATGCATATACCCTATATAGGATTCTCAAGCCATAAAATCCTATTTTTCCAATTTTGTTACTTCACATAACATATATAACTCATTTACTCATAACTAGATCATTTTCATGAAAAATACCAAATCAATCTCAAAAGTATTTATTTTCTGGGATTTAGCATAATATAGTCCCATATTGAACATATATTTTTCTCGGAATTTTTAAAATTTATTTACTATTTTTCAAAAATCAATTTTTAATTAATTCCTTAAGAAATTAACTACTTCAAGTTTAACTCTAAAAATTTCCAAATCTTGGCAGGATCTTACACATGTTAACATGAGCTTCTAGTTTAAATTTCATAGTTATCGGAGTTACAGAACTCCGGTTATAGCGTTTTTTGCCGAAAAAACCTAAATATTAAAATATTCATAACTTGCTCATTTTAAGTCGGAATGAGCTCATTTTTTGACAGGAGGTACTTTATACCATATATTTCCATGTCCCAAAAGGCTGGAATTTTTTTCACAAATTAAGTGGCCGAAAATGCCCTTTTAAATTTCTGGGCTGTAGCTATTTAGTATTTTACAGTTTTTGACTCCTTTGCTAAAATCAGTCCACACGAAAATTTACAACACCTTTTCCAGTGATTCCACTTGGATAAGTTAGAAAAATCATAGATATAACTCTAGAACTTGATCACACTCAAAAATTCAAAATATAATAGGAGATATGGTCAATTGAATTTCATGTTCCATTTTTACCAAAATTTGATTTTCAACACTTTGTGATTTCTAAGAAACTTTCATGTTTTCACATAATAACCAACATAACTCATCATTACACTTGCTAATACTACATATACCCATGAACAAATACTGGATGAAGCGTAAATATCAAGGATATTTCACTAATTTCTGGGAGTATAGAAGCCAAAACTTTAACCAACTAAGTATAATAGAATATATGAAACTGCAAATGGATTTTCACCCGCCATCCGGTAATCCACGTATACAGATTATTTCCACAATTTAATAAGGAATGAATATAAAGGATCATTCACCATGCATGTGGTAATCCACATAGACAGGTTATTCCAACAGAATAATAAATAATGGAACCAGGTCATGCGTAAACGCACAGACAGGATATTCCGACAGAATAATAAATAATGGAACCAGGTCCGACAAAATTCGCACCGACAGGATATTCCAACAGAATAATAAAGAATGGAATAACAACAGAAATCACCATGCATACGATAGACCGCACAGACAGGTTATTCCAACATCATAATAATTAATGGAATCAGGTCAGGCGTAATACGCACCGACATGATATTCCAACAGAATGATAAAGAATGGAATAACAGAAGAATTTCACCATGTATACGGTACTTTGCATATACAGGTTATTCCAACATAATAACCATGTATGCGGTACTTCACATATACAGGTTATTCCAACAGAATAATAAGGAATGGAATAACAGAAGTTCTCTTCATGAATACGAAAGAAATAATAACCCTTACCTTAGAAGAAACTAGATATTGGAAAAGTGAAATAGTGGAATACTTTTCTTCTTTTTTCTCTATAGTTTCTCTCTCTAGAGTTTCAATGAATTCGTAAGAAATAATCAAGGAATGAGCTTCTATTTATAGAAGAACTGAAAGTGGTTTTTGGTCTTAACGAAGGGTCAAAATAACTCTTGGTAATATTGAAGAGACGACTACTATTTGCGAATGGGCAATTAACTCTTGAAACACCGAAGATGCAAATAACTCTTGAAAAACTGAAGAGACAAATAACTCTTGGAAAACTGAAGGGACAAATAACTCTTGGAAAATTGAAGAGACAAATAACTCTTGGAAAACTGAAGGGACAAGTTACTATTAAAACTTTAAATCAACGATCCATATTGATTTACTATTATAATTTCAACCAACGGTCTGAAAAATTAGTACATCTCCTCATGGAATAATATTGTACCCAAAAATGATTTGGACAGAAAAGAAATATATTTTTCTGGTGAATAGTACCCCGTGAATAGTAACTCGTGAATAGTAATTTGTGAATAGTACTCCAACACGAAAAGTGTCCCGAATACCCGATTGAACAATATAACCTCCAGACATCAATTATTATCGAAATAAATGTTGATATCCACTAACGCAAACAATTTCAACACAATAGAACTATCAAATTCATCTTTAATCAACACGAACTTATTCATCATTAATATTATAACTCACAATATTTAACAACCAGGTCGTTCCCAGGAAAGAGGGGGATTTTCGGTAAGGATTTCTTCCTATTGGCGCGCAATTAGGTGACCAAACCTTTCCTTGACAGAACTTCTAGACATTGTAAATATTGAAATTTAATAATATGAATAACTTTGTCGTCTCAATTATTGATTTAATAATATAACATATTATGCAGATGATACTGTGATAATAATCGAATCAATAATATGAGAGATTTGATGCAGCAATTACTATATCAATAATTGAGTGTAACTGAGTAACTTCTCCCGTAAGCATCAATAATCAATACCGTGTGCTAATATGTAACCACGCGTATTACTGTACTTTTACTACCGGGTAGTTCAACAGTTTTAACGGTAACACTTCCGCCGTTATTTTTATAAAAATATTTTTGTCGTTTTCTCATTCTGACAATAATTCCGTTGTGAGTTCACCAATGATTGTGCCATCGTACGGATATTCCCGATAAAAAGAATATTTTCCGACCAAACGAATATTTTATAACAACTTGCATACTTTGTAAAATTTATAAATACTACCCACAATTATAATATTATATCAAATCCACACCATAATATAAAAAAATATTTCAAGAAAATTAAATCTTTATTCGTAAAATTTTGGGGTCTCACACCCTATAAGGATTCATAACAAATAAATATTATGAATTATTATCCATATATATATATAAGTGGATGACGAAATATGATTCTAAGTATTTTTTAAATATAGATCAAGTCTAGGTGCATAAAATTATGAGGGCTAACGTGTTTCAAAAGATGCTTTGCCTTCCTTATCAAGTCATGTAGTCTTGGCCCAAAACAATTCTCCTCAAGTCTCCTCTAACCCTGCGAACGAGTTGACCTAAAAATTAATGTATTCTATTCGATTCGATTTGATTCACAAATTAAAATGAGTCGAGTTTAAATTAAGCTAGGTTTATCTCTTTTTGTTTTCCTTCGCTTTCTTCTCTTTTATTTCCAAATTAAAACTCAAATACATTGTGTTAAAACTCCAAGACACCTATTTACTTAGTTTTTTCTTATTCTGGGTGGCCTTATCCAAATCTTTTGAATTTGTCATATTAATAAAAAAAATTATTGATAAAAAAAAATTCTAGTATTTTCCTTATAAGAAAATTATGACTATATATATATATATATATATATATATATATATATATATATATATATATATTAAACTTAACGATTTAAGTGTTGAGAAATTATATTGGATTTAAAAAAATATGTATATATATAGCTATAATTTTTATTTTTAATATATTTTTTTTTGAATTTAACGCCATTAAACTTTGTGGCTAGATCCGCCTTCGTTACATATACTATATATGACGTTACATATACTAGCTTCTGGTGATACACGTGTTATGTAAATATATATGATATAGTGACGTTAAAAAATGAAAATTTTGGTATTAAAAATTAGTGATCAAAAACCCAAAATTGATTAATAATTTGAATTTTGGCAGATCAGAGAGTCGATTGTCATGAAACCTGACGACTTGAGGTTTCAATAGATGAAAGTGGACGAGTCCAAATCGAGAAAAAATTTTAAGATGAAATGACTGAAACACCCTTGGGGGTCAAAAGTAGAATTTGACTTCGCAATAGAACTTGATAAAATGGGCCTAAAATGAACTATTGTGATAGTCACTTGGTCCACTGGTACGATTAAGACGGTAAACGAGTATATTTAAGGAAGAATTACATATATTAGTACATTTATGAAAGTAATTACAAAAATTATACACTCATAAAATAATTATAAAAGTATTATACTTCATCATTTTTATTTACAATACTAATACAATTAAAAGTCCTTAATTTAAGGGATTAATATTAATGGGGCCAAATGTCTGTTTTTTAAAACGCGTGATAACCGCCATCTATTATCTGTGTAGGACTCTTCTGCCCTAACTACTTCTCTCTCCGCTTAAAGCCACTCGTCGTCTTTCTCTTCTGCCACCGCCGCAACACCACAGAGCATCGATAAAGAGTGGTGACATATGATTGTTGTCACGGATCCTTAGAAAGCCGTTATTCTTTTTCACCAATAATTGAGCAATTTTTGTTTTGTTATATAGTAGATCTACAAAGTTCCTGCAATTGATGCTGAAGCTCTGAAATCTCCATTGATGCGACTATTTGAAAAGTGTCGTGCCAGAAAGTTCTTTATCTATGTCCAGGACTATGAGGACGATGATCCCAAATCTCATGAAGTACTGGATTTGAACAAAATAACAGCACGTGATCTTATCACGTACGTCTCCAGTCTTTTGCTATTAAATTGTCTGCCCAAAGGAACATGCAAAGGCTGTATCTTCATGTGAAGTTGGAATTTTTCTCCACTTTTGTCGCTCCTAACTAAACTGGTTTTGGTGTACATGTTGTTTATGTATTGGTTACCATTAAAACATGTTTTGGTTACTATCATATAAATATTTGGTTACTTCTTTAGTATATTTTTGGTTACTGTTAGTTACTGATTTGGATTCTATTTTTGTTTCCTTGAGTTGGGATTTTAGTTACTATTTTTTGTTGTTCTGGTTTTCATGTATTTGCTTAGTATATATGGGTTGACTAAACTGTGTTTGGTCTATATGTTGTTAATGTATTGGTTACCATTGATATATATTTTGGTTACTAACATATAATTGTTTGATTACTTCATTAGTATATTTTTTGTTACTGTTGACTTATGATCTAGATACCATTCTTTTTCTCTCAATTGAGATTTTAGTTACTTTTATATGTTGTTTTGGTTCCAATGTATTTTCTTAGTATACATTGATGTATTATTTTTGTAAATTCCTTCAAATATATTCTACAAGGGTTATGCTCTTCTAGAAAATTTATTAGAAAAGTTATGGTTAAATGTACATGTGAGAGTATACATGGGTTGCCTTAATGTGAGATTTCAGATACTTTTATTTTTTATTATGGTTAATATGTAATTGTTTAGTATTCATGGATTGCCTAAACTGGGTTTCATTATATGATATTTCTGTTTTAGTTACCATTAATATATGTTTTGGTTACTAACATATCACTGTTTGGTTAATTCATTAGTATATTTTTTGTTACTGTTAATTTATGATTTGGATACCATTCTTTTTCCCTCAATCGAGATTTTGGTTACTTTTATATGTTGTTTTGGTTACAATGTATTTGTTTGGTAAACTGATTATGATATAAATATTATTTATATCTGGTTACTAATGACTGTGTAAATCTGATTTTTTTATTTGCAGTTATAAAATCTTTACTATGAGGAATGCAATAGAAAATTCATTGGAAAAGATATATATTGGTGTGACATGGAAGTCCCCGATATTATTACCAAGAAATTGAACCCAAGACAGTTGAAGAAGTTTAAGACATCATTAGTTTGTGGATGTATTATTTTTGTAAATAATAAACCCAAGTCATAATAAACCATATATTTGCTTAGTAAACATTGATGTATTATTTTTGTAAATTCCTTCAAATATATTCTACAAGGTTTATGTTATTATATTTCTACTTCTATTTTCACAAACACATCTTACTTATTTTGGTTACTTTCATATAACTATTTGGTTACTTCTTTATTATGTTTTGGTTACTGTTACCTTATGGTTTGGCTACTATTATTGTGGTTACTTCTTTATTTTATTTTTTCTGGTTAATATGTAATTGTTTAGTATACATGTATTGCCTAAACTGGGTTTCATTACATGATATTTATGTTTTGGTTACCATTAAAACTTGTTTTAGTTACTATCATATAATTATATGTTTACTGTTTTATTATGTTACATTATGGTTATTGTTATTAATAATCAGATAATTACAAGCTTGTATTAGGACAAACATCAATTGTTAAATGTACATGTGTGAGTGTCCTATTTATCTACAAACTTGTTAGTAACCAGATACTTATCATAGATAGTTACAAGCTTTTTAGTAACCAGATAATTATAAGCTTGTATCAAGACTGTTATAAGCTTGTAACAAGACTGTTATAAAGCTTGTATATGTTTACTTTATATTGATAAGTCATGATGGAGTCAAAACTTAAAATATTAATCAACATCAATTTTGGTTACTGTACACCATCAAAAATATTACCAACCGTACCATGTGGTTAATGGTTACTAACAGTAAACAATTATATATTCATGTAAACAATTAAATTTGTTGTATTGGTTACTGTCAGTCTCCATTGTCTAACAACTGAATAAACATTGTAATGTAACCAAATCAATATTAGACAGTAACCAAATTACATAATCTTAGTAACCAGAAAATAAACCAAATTTTTACATGCAAATTTGAAGGCCTAAATGATGGAATTTGACCAAAAAACCATGCAGTTCACCAGCAAAGCTTGTGACTTTTGATCGTTGACCCGTTTCCAATGAAATTAGGCTCTGAAAACGCCAAAATTCGACACTCCAAACTTGACAAAAATTACCAAATTCTCACCGGATCAAATCTTTACATAAACTGACACGCAAGCTCTTCAACCGCATCAGTTTGTTACCACCTAAAGACTAACAGTTGTACGAAGTTATGCAATGTAGTCAATAAGTAATCATCAATATAAAACAAACTAGTATAAAACACATTAATATTATACAGTAATCATAACAACATTATACAGTAACTAAATTTAGATTAAACAGTAACCAACATTTGTCTATTTAGTAACCAGAACATAAACACATTTTTATTGCATTTTACAGTAAAAAACAACCAGTATAATTTATTCGTTACAAACGAAAGGCAGACTTTTGTAAGAATGTAACCAATTTGACTAACAAGTAACCATTAATACAAAAAATATAAGTAGAAGTGTACATTAATATGCTTCAGCAACCAATAATACAGTAACCAATTAATCACTGCAGTAATTAAGTTTGCATTAGTCAGTAACCAAGTCAGCATGAGTCACTAAATAATATTTTTACACAGTAACCAAGTCAGCATTATAATTTTATATAGTAACCAATTCAGAATTAGTCAATAACCATTATAGTGTTACACAGGAAGCAAGTCAGCATTAGTCAGTAACCAATATAATATTACATAGTAACCAAGTCAGCATTAGTGAGTAACCAATATAATATTACATAGTAACCAAGTCAGCATTAGTCAGTAACCAAGTCAGTATTAATTAGTAATATTATGCAGTAACCAATTAAGCATTAGTCAGTAACCAAGTCAGCATTAATTAGTAATATTATGCAGTAACCAAGACAACATTAGTCAGTAATTAAGACAACATTAGATAGTATAATGTTACACAGTAACCAATACAAAATAATCAGTAACCAAGCCAACATTAGATAGTAACCAATTTTTATAACCTTAGTCACCATAATATAAAACATGTTTTTAAATATATTTTGCAAGCACAACATTCAGTATTCAAACTTTATGACAATTTTAAGTTCGAAAAACTTAAGAAAGGTAATCAATTTAGTAATTCGTAGTAACCATAGGTATCTATATGCTTATAAATTTTAAACTCACATACCAAAATATTTGTATCGAAGCTGATGTTGATTTTGTATTCAACAATCACTGCAGTAATGTTTTTGGTTACTTACTTAACAGGTTTCTTCTTCTCTGATTGCGAGTTGCGTCGCGATAGGATGCTTCGTCTTCTCTTGTGTCGCGACAGAAGATTTTCTCTTCTCCGTTTGATTTGGCGTTGATCTGTTATTGATTTGGCGTTGATCTGTTACTGAAGTGTTATATATCGTCTTCTCCGATTGATTTGTTGTTGTTTATTTTTTTTATCTTCAAGTTGCCTTTTCTTCATTAGCGTGAATTTAGAATCGGTCAGTTGAAAATATGAAACTCGGTAACTGACTTGTAGGGAGTTAATGACGCATAATTTTAGCAAGATAATATTGTGTTGTTTTATTTTTGTAATTATGTTGTGTGTGTTTTATTTTTGTAATTATTTCTTAATTGTTGTATATTAGTGTTAAAGACCCTATATTTAATATTTAAATCAGAATACAGTGATATCAATATTTGAAAAAAATATTATATTTATATTTGTATTTGATATTTGATGAATTTTTTAAAAATATTATACAATTTAATATTTGAAAAATTATTCGAATTTAAATATTATCTGTTTTTAAATAATTATTCGAATTTATCGACATAATTAAAAAATTAAAAATTACTACTATTATGATATTAATATAACATAGTACGGTCATCAACCATATGATTTAATTATAAAATTAAGAAGAAAAAAAAGTTAATCACTCTATTTAATAAAGTATCTTTTTAGAAGATATAAAAGAAATATTATAATTTTATAATAAGACTCATTCTTTGCTCGGGATTATGATACTGAATATTTGATATTCGTTATTTGATAACTATGTTAGCGGAGGAATTCTAAACGATACGAATATATATATACATATGTATCCGTATTCATATCCGTTTATTTGCAAATATCTAATTAAATACGAATATTTAATATCCGTTCAAGTCGAATAAGAATAATATTTGCTTTAAATGAATATGAACACGACAAATATACTATTTTCCGGTTACCATAGCTATGACTCACTTCTATTAATATAGAGGTCGAGAGTACGATTCTTATTGATAGCAGGTTATGTGAGCGTGATGAAAGTTGAAGACAACAAGTCATCCCCTCTCTTACCTATACCCTTCCCTCTAGGTTAGGATAAATTATTGTAATAGATTAATACATTAAGAAAAAGAAAAAAAAGAATTAAATATATTATCAATGAGTGTATTTTGAGAAGAAATATTTAAATAGTACTAATTAAGAATGGGAGTTTCCATTATTGAAATCTTTTGATTTTTAGAAAGAATGAAAATATTTTCACTCTCTCACTTATCTCTGTCGTGCAGCTGACGGAGGAAGAGCAGGACGTGGCTTTCAAATAGAACCCTTAGCAAATGATTTCTTCCTCTTTACATCAGCACAATCATGTCACACACAATATATATACAGCCTACAGGATCATAATACAACAATAAATATAGATTGAGATAGAAGATTTGGACTATTGTGTGGGCACATGAAAGTCTATACACAGGCAACTCATAAAAGGCGGATCAGCACAGAGGGTCAAGCTAACTTAATTTGATTGCATTAGCCTACCAATATGGACTTTGCAGGGGACAAAATTTGTGACATGTAATTACGTCAACTATTTACTCTAACTAGATTATTTGAAAAATTATTACCTCATCACCTCAAAGTTGTTAGCTCTTCCTTTGTCTATCTGTGATCAAGACAAATCCGGATACTATGAAACTAGTAATTTGTCAATTACCTTGAATGTACAATTAAAGGTTGCATTTATTTACGATAGAGTTGCATTTTCAAAACTTTGGATACCTTTTAATTAATACCAAAACAATATAATTATTAATGTTCTATATATACTCCTCATCACTTAAAAAGTTCCAACCCTCAAGATCCTCCACACAAACACACACGATGGAAACTCAAGAAACTAGTTTAAGAGTTCTAATGTTCCCATGGCTAGGTCATGGTCACATTTCACCCTACTTCGAATTAGCCAAGAAACTCTCCACAAGAAAATTCTACATTTACTTTTGTTCCACTCCCATTAATCTCATTTCCATCAATAAAAAACTCATCAAGTACTCCAATCACAACATACAACCAATAGAACTACACTTGCCAACTTTCCCCAATCTCCTCCCTCATTATCACACAGCCATTGGCTTGCCACCCCATCTCTTTCCAACCCTTTCAAAGTCCCTAGAAATGGCCGCCTCAGAATTCTCCCAAATTTTAAAGAATCTTAAACCCGATCTCCTTATATATGACATGTTTACGCCTTGGATTCCGGACCTAGCGATGTCCTATAATGTTCCGGCTGTTCATTTTCAGTGTTCTGGCGCTGCGACGATATCTTACCTGTATTGGTCAGTTAAGAACCGTGGATTGACATATCCATATCCAACAATATTTCTTAAGGATCCTGAGATAAAGAAAATGAAAAAATCTTCGATTCTTGATATGGAAGACGAAAAACAAGCCTTGGATTGGTTTGAGAAATCGTGCGGCGTGGTTTTGATTAGAACGTGTAATGAAATTGAGGAAAAATATGTTGATTTTCTTCAAGTTTTGAGCAGGAAAAAGATTGTACCTGTTGGTTCACTTATTGATCAAATAGATGAATCTGATGGAGAATTAGGGTTTTCCGAGGTTATTCAGTGGCTAAATAAGAAGGAAAGACTCTCAACTGTGTTTGTTTCGTTTGGGAGCGAGTGTTACTTGTCATACAAGGAAATGGAGGTGCTGGCTTATGGGCTTGAGCTTAGCAATGTGAATTTCATATGGGTTATTAGGTTTCCAGGGGGAGAAAAAACTAGGGCTGACGTGGCACTGCCACCAGGGTTTCTTGAGAGGGTAAAAGGGAGGGGGATGATTGTGGAAGGGTGGGCCCCACAGAAGAAAATATTAGGGCATTCAAGTGTTGGTGGTTTTGTGAGTCACTGTGGATGGAATTCTGTATCGGAAAGTATGTACTTTGGTGTTCCGATTATCGCGATTCCGATGCATAATGATCAGCCTTTGAATGCTCGGTTGGCTGTGGAGGTTGGTGTTTGTTTGGAAGTTATGAAAGATGAAAATTTGGAATTTGGAAGAGAAGAGGTGGCAAGAGTTATAAAGGAAGTGGTAGTAGAGAAAAGTGGTGAGGGTTTTAGGAGTAGGGTGAAGAAAGTGAGTGAGAAAATGAGAATGAAAGGAGAGGAGGAGATAGATGGAGTAGTGGAGGAGCTGAAGAAAATTTGCCGGGAGAATGATATCAAACCCTAACTTCAAAGGGATCATAACCTCCATCTGGTGAAAATAAGAGTTTTATCTTTTTTTATAAAAAATAAAAAATTGTGATGAATATTATGATTCATATATAAGGCACACGGTTTAGATATTATGTTAGATGTTATTTTTATATTAAAATTTAATCACTGAATTAAAAAAGAAGCACATAAATAAAATTAAGGGATCGGAGAACTTGAGATCAGTAATAAATTTAGATGTTTTGAGTTCGACTCTTACTGACATTAAGTATAGGGGTCACGGATCGAAAGCGCAAGCCTATTATTGAAAGGAGGGAAGACATAGTAGCCGGAAATTAAACTCCTCTTTATCAGAAAAAATAAATAAATAAATAAGTTCAATTGTGTCAGAAAGGTCAACTTATATATAACCTTGACAATTATGAAAAACGTAATAAAAAGAAAGAAAATGTTATTTTTTAGAAATTTTTTTACATAACTAATATATGGGACTCATATTATTGTAAATGAAATCTTGTAGAAATTATATCAAATTTTCTTGTGAAATTAACAGTTTAAACCCATATATATATATATAGACATTAGATTTAACTTCTTTGGAAAAATTATTAGTAGAATGCAAAACAAAAATATGCTACTTGCTCAAAATCACATCTGCTACTTGTTGTATTTACAATAAATAACATGTGATTTTGAGGTAAGTTTTGTAGAAATCCAAAATTAAAAGGTAATTTTGTAAACTATAAATATTGACAATAGGTGAAAACTAAAGAAAAAAGTAAAATAAATAAAAAAGAATGATATGTAATATTGAAGGTAGGTTATATGTTTTATTATATTATGTGCACAAACTATACAAAAAAAAGCTGTGCGTCAATAGCAGGACTCATTTATCGTATACCAATGAAGAGTAATAATAAGGACACAAATTATACGCAAAAACATGTTCAAAAATAATACTATAATGAAGCAGAACTTACCAATTGGTGTTTTATACATTTTTATTGGTATGCAATACGTGTTCCTACACTTTTATGTACAATTTTTTTGCATATCATTTGTGCCCATAGTATAATTGCTCCTACCAATAAAAATATGTAAAACATTTCATAGTAGATCTCCCACTCTTTTATCGCTCTTATCCTTTTATATTAAAATAAAATAAGTCTATTATCACATAAAATCGCTCACATACCGCTCAAATACGCTCACATGCATATTTTGATGGCCAACGTGCAGAGCAAATAATGTGAGCCATCAAAATATGCATGTGAGTGTATGTGAGCGATTTTATATAATAATAGACTTGCTGATTAAAATATGTGTCGTGTGTGTGCAGTTAACTAGTATACTATTAAATACAACATTTGACATAATGTCAAGTCTATATTTTATCAATATTTTTTAGTAAAATATTGTAAATATTCAATAACTTTGATATTTTCTGATTGCGATAATAAAATGGGGCTTGCAAATTGCACCCCCGACAAGTGCAGGAATGCGTGTTTGGATATGTTTCATGATACATCCAGACCCAGAATTTGATATATGTTCTTGTATTTTTTTGTTATTAGGATAGTTTAATTGCTTTGTCGTGCAAGCAATTAATAATATTAATTTCCAGTCAAAATAATGAATAAGTTATTAATTATTAATGACAATTTTAAATTAATGTTCTTGTCATTTTAAATTTTGATTGGGGATTTGTCCTATTTTATAATTTTTACCGGTCGATTTATAATAGGAAATTATTAAATCTACAACAGAAAATATTATTTTCACAACAAAAATATCGTTATAGATTTTTTAGCGACGGTGAAAACCGTCGCTATACATCTACAGCGATACTTTTGTTGTAAAATTAACAAAATGTGTTGTGAATTTAACAATTCTCTTTTATTGTTGTCTTTCTTTTTGATAGGTTGGGCAGATCATTAAATATTTATCAATTCATCCCCAATTAATTATATGTACATTTAAAGAAATTCATTACTCCTCTGTTTCTTTTTTTTAGAGTGTGAAATTTGTTATTTATTATTTGTAGTTTGTAAATTTCAAGAAAATATTGACGACTTAATTTTCTATTTTGTCCTTCTATTAATTAAACACTAATTTGCTGCTCTTTCATGTTTTTCAAGAAGGATAATATTGAAATTATATATCTAGTTTAATCAATAATAGTGAAATTAGTTTATCGATGTATCAATTAATGTTAATATTTAACATTAAAAGTAAAAAAGAATATTAATAAAATTTTATTGTTAAATATTAGTATTTACAATAAACTAACTAATTTATTATTAATATTTAATCAACTAACTTATTTATTAATATTAAATATACTAACTAGTTCTATTCATTGAAGATGTATATTATTTAAATGTATTTACAAAAAAACAAGAATGAATAATTAAAACTTTAAACTTTATTGATGTATTAATTAAAACTAATGTATTATAACTTATAAATTATAATAATGAATAAGTAAAAATTTTTATTTCATTGATGAATAATTATAATTTTAAAATTCAAAAATTACAAATAACTGGATAAAGAATCAGGTCATGTCTTAGGGCGGACCAAAGCCAAAGCCAGGCTAGACAAAACTTTTTTACAGGTCATGTCAGACCAAATTGATGTCTTAAAAGAGCAATTTTTGCAAGCCTTTCAGGTCGGGTCTGACTAGTCCAGACCTTGACCAAGCCAGACTTTAACCGAGTTGGGTCTAGACCGAACCAAGGCCAAGCCGAAGACCTTTTGTACACCCCTAATATAAAATAATTAGCTTTTTATTATCATCCAAAAATCATTTTAAAATTATGTCATTTCACTTTTTAAATAATATCAATCATAACTTACTATGTTGATTTTATTATTATTATTTTGATTTTATAATCCCCTAACTGTTCTGATAATGTTAACCATTCTAATATTATTATTACTAAATTAACTATTATCTCCTAAAATCACTACTTTTTAATCCCAAATTAATATTTTGAATTTATAATCTACTAAATCACTAAAAATCTAAATAGTTTAGGTAATGTCAACTGTTCTGATATTATCGTTTCTAATTTAATTTTTATCTCATAAAATCACTATTTTTTTAAATTCCAAATTAATAATTTTATTTTATAATATCCTAAATAACTACAAATATAAATTGTTCTTATAATGTTAAATGTTCTAATATTATCATTACTAAATTAATTATTATCTCCTAAAATCACTAATTTTTTAATCCCAAATTAATATTTTAAATTTATAATCTACTAAATCACTACAAATCAAAATTGTTTTGGTAATGTCAACTTTTCTAATATTATCCTTTCTAATTTAATTATTATCTCCTAAAATCACTATTTTTTTTAATCCCAAATTAATATTTTGAGTTTATAATCTCCTAAATCACTACAAATCTAAACTGTTTTGGTAATATCAAGTGTTACATAATTACACCAGTTTTTGAATTTTATAATATTATACCATGCATATATATAAGTTCCAACATTACTAATCGTGATAACCCAATAAAAAGTTTATAGTATTATATACCATACATATATAGGGTAAAATGCAAACTAGACCACTGAACTTTAGGAATTTTTGGGTATTGAGCCCTTCAAACCCAGCCCTTTTTTTTTGAATTTTTGGGTATTGAGCCCTTTTCTTTTGGTCAACGCAAACTCAGGTACCTCTAGCTTATAAGCATGAACCCAATCACCAACTGAGCAAATAAGACTAGTTGTTATAATCTTGCAATGATTAATATTTATAACTGAACTAATTATTTCTCCCAATAATAACAATAATAATAATAATAATAATAATAATAATAATAAAAGACGTTATTAAAGACATCAAAGACTCCTACAAAGACATCAAATTATTATTCAAATATAAATTATTTGAGTTTTTTATTCACATAATTTAAAACAATATTTCTATGGATGGTATCCCATTTTAATAAGTCAATATGGTGACGTGATAGTCACTGTAACTTCTGTTTGGGGAGATAAGGGATGCGAAGCTGCAGCATTTCTAATAACTAATGTTTGAAAATAAAAATTATTTTTAGAAAAATTAAATTTAAAATTTAGAAAATAATTAATATTTTTGCAAAATAAGTAAAGAAATTATAATTCCTCTTCAATGCCGATTAAACAACCCTTCGTTGGATTCTACCATCAACATCAAGACATCAAGAGATTAATTATAATTCCACCAGAGATCGAACCCATAAATCTAAAGCCTAAATCAATAACAATAACAAATTCTCAAAAATCAAAACCTTATTATCACAAACTTAGAAGTTCCAAATTCAGATACGAATAGAGTTCTGCAAACTGAGTAGTCCATGCTCTATTTTCCATCATCCTCCTGTTATTATTATTATTATCGCCAAATATGAAACAGTAATTATAAACCAAATCAAAAAGAGATCAATTTAAGCATTTGGGTATTTCTGATTTCATGCCTACTTTCTAATAAATAGAGAGAGAAAGAGGAGTGACCTGAGACATGTCAAGGCAGCTGGCTCGAATTGATTCATCCATTTGGGATTTCGAAGTTAGAACCATAAGAGACCTGTTCGCTGCAAATATTGGGAAGCTTTTTATTGTTTGTAAGATTTTATAATTTGTTTTATAATTTCTGAAAATGAATTGAGTTGGTATAAATCTTAATTCTTTTGATAAAGTAATAGAAAGTTGTATATAGCCAGGTGGTTTGATGATCAAAGTTTCAAATTTGAGGTTTTGGGTTCGATTCTTGGGGAACTAAGTTTTTTAACAATTAATTAGAAAATGCACAGGTAAGCAATTCCACATGGCAAAAATGTCCACATCATCGGTGCCACGTGTGCCACGTAGGCTGGTCAACGTAGGGGTGCTCAAAGTTTTCGGTTTTTTCGGTTTTTTACCGGTACCGGCGGTACCGGTTTTATCGGTACCGGTTTTTTTCGGTACCGGTTTTTTCGGTAACGGTTTTTCGGTATTTTAACATTTTTCAGTACCGGTACCGGTAATAACTTTTTTGAATTCGGTAAAAACCGAAATACCGAAAATACCGTTTTTTTTTAATTTTGCAGGAATGTGCTGCGGGACATGGATTAATCCTGCATTTCAGCTGCACCAAAATCGATTGGATGAATGCGTTCTATGAGCCAAGTGATGCTATCCCGTGAAACATGGTTGGACTAATACATAAGACTTGGGAAGTCTATGCCAAAGACTCCAACGAGAAGAATATTTTAGAATAGATTTGTAGTTAGCATATTAGTATCCATACTGATACTGCTTAGGAATTTAGTAGGTTTACTATTTACATGGATGTAATCCTCTCTTGAGAGCTGTAGATTGATATATAATTATTGAATAAGTACTACTCCAGCTCCAGCATTATGAAACCATTCATTCTTGACCTGCATTACAGTACCAATGATTCATAAATATTAATTTTTTTATATATATTAATAATGTTTTATAGTTTTATTTTATATATTAGTTATTATTAATAGTTAATGATTTCTTAGTTTTTAAAAAAATTATTAATTTATATAAAAAATTATTTAATTATTATTAATAATTATATATATTACTATGCGGTATAACCGAAAACCGAACCGAAAAAACCGGTACCGATTTTGTACCGAACCGGTACCGAAACCGGTAATTCGGTACCGGTTTCGGTTCTTGTTTTTTTGGTAATTTCGGATCGGTACCGGTTCGGTATTTTCGGTACCGGTTCGGTTTTTTACCGATGAGGACCCCTAGGTCAACGCACATGTGGCGCCCGAGGGCACAATATCCAAATTTTCTAACAAAAAGGGGCTCGATTTGCGTTGACAAAAAAAAAGGCTCAATACCCAAAGACACCTAAAGTTCAGTGGTCACATTTATATTTTACCCTACATATATATAATCCTGCACTAATATGATTATTTTATAAACCCTAAAATTCATTACTTTTTTAAACTATTACTAATTTAATTATGTTAAAACATAATTATTATATCCTAAAATAACTACTTTTCTAACATTATAACATTCATAATTATACCATACATTATATCATACATGTATAGTATAATATTATAATACACGTATATAATAAAATCACTACATATCTAAACTGTGCAGATATTATCATTACTAATTTAATTATATTACAACATAATATTATACCATTTATAATTATATTACAACATAATATTATATATATTCATGTATAACCATTGAAAAACTTTTAAATAAGAGTATAATAGGTTTGTCTATTACTTTTTGGATGACAGTATTTGAAATTCTATGTAAGCCCATTTCGTATGTGTTTTACTCTAATTCTTTTCGTTTTTATTTAATATAAGAGCTAAATTTCTTTATGTTCTATTAGTTTTCAATCCGACAAATACATGAATTTTTAGCTAAGTGTGAGACTTTTTTTTTATCTCAGGCAATACTATTTCCTATAGAAGAGTTGTGGAAAGATAATTATTTATTTGGTTGATAGTTTATGCAATGTTGAAATCAACAATTAAGTATGTCTAAATTCTTATATCTTACTATTGCCCAGATTCCTGTCGCAAATATTTATAAGATTGCAACGAATGTTAAAAAGATCATTTAAGTGCTAATTTTTGTTTGTGTGGATATTTTGAACATTCAATAAACATAACTGGATTGAAGACCTAAACTAGAAGAAGCTTAATTGTGATAATCTTGGTACCTATGGTTCAATGGTAATGTGACAATGAATTTGGTGTATGCAGTTCTTGGCAGAGTTAATTTTTTGTTGTCATGCTTCTTGCATTATTTCAGGTGCATTATGGATTTTATTTTGCTTAGCACAACAAATTAAATTTTGCGCCCTGCAATTCTAAATACTATTGAAAGTGCAAAGGAGTTATATGAAGACCTTCATATTATGGTAACCGTGTATTCAATGGGAAGGACTATGACTTCATTTTGTGGACTATATCTCACGGTATTTATATTTATGGCTTCTTCATTTATTACATTTTATTATCTGGATTATGGCTTTGCATGATTTGTTAAATACTAACATCTGGTAAATAAATGCATCATCATTAATATTTATTTTTGGCATTATGGTAATACTGCGAGTGCCTATACAAATGTCAAAAAATGATAAAAAACTAATGAGGCAATGTATTCGTTCTTTAACTATAACATTGTGTTATATATGATACAGTGCTATACTGCTATGTTTTTGGACATGGTGTTTGTTTGACATGAAGATCCAACATAATTATAAATTCTCGTGTTTTTCAGTTTCCGCATGTAACATGTGCTTTCCCTTCATGTCTGAGGACCGAAATTAGGACATTCTTTCACTGTTTTCCCTTTCGTTTGGATGTTAGAATTCTGGTGCAAGTAAGCGTATACGAGACATGGACTCTTCAAAATGTATCAAGTACATGTGTCAGATATTTGAGGCTTGGTGAGGTTTGTGTAATGTGTAACAAACTTCAAATATACCACTAGCAATCATATCAATATAACAATTCGATGGCATTGTGCATGACACTTTCTAAATATTTGTTAGTGCTTTAGAATGAAAGAGGTACCCATTTTTAACCCTATTGGTTACATTATAAACGTTTTTATCAAGAAATATTTATATATATATATATATATACACACACACACACAACTGTTATAAAATGTCCTGGGAGTTTAGTGATCAGATTAATTATATACTTGGATATGTATTTGTGCACAAAAGTTTTATTCAACACTATATAATATATGCTACCAAAATTTGATAATCGCACAACAATCTATCATCTTCTTATAATATTTTAATTTATTACTTGCATGTATAAATTTATTACTAATAAAATGAATAATTCCGCCGCAACGCCCATGTTTGTATCTAGTTAAGTTATACTCCCTCCGTCCCAGGATAAAAGTCCTTATTACTATTTTGGGTTGTCCCATGTTAAATGTCCACTTTCTTTTAATAACCAAACTTTTACACATTTTTTCCTATTATACCCGTAACATTAAATATCTCATACTTTTCTTATTCTAATTCTCTCTCCATATTTAATGACATTATTATGGATAATTTTGTCATTTTATTCTTCTTCTTAATATACGTGAAAAGTCCACCGAGACTTTTATCCTGGGACGGAGGGAGTATAAGGGAGTACCTTGTAAGTTCTGGCGTGGATATAAATTTATTCAAAGATTTATAAATCACTAGGTTTGATCTATCCTTATTTAACACACTGCAATGAGATAATCTTTATCCAAACAAGCATTTATTATCTTAGATATCAGTCTTAAATATAGTCCATCTCTTAAGATTTTTTATTTCGACCTTTTATTTAATGAAGAAGAAAAAGGTGTGTTTAAAAGATTATTTTTAATTTTCCAAAAGCAATCTTCAAGTTTAAAATTAATATGATTTAACTAACTTAAACAATAAATTTTATAATTATTAAATAGTTTACAATTTTTTTTAAAAAAAAAATTATAAAAAAATTAAATTTTAATTTTTTTTTGATACTTCAAGTCCTTTCTAGGACTATAAAATGCCTTAAAATTGTGGTATTCTATATCAAGTGGAATCAAAGTATTCTTCAAATATACCCATTTTCTCTCTCTGTTGATATATATATATATATACATATATCCTCTCCAAGAATCAGACACCATGGACAAGCGCTTTTCATGCATCATCTGCTTACTCCTGCTTTATGCTACCTGCGACACAAATTTCTTTTTGACAGCAGGTAAACATCATATTTAACTTACTAATTAATACTCCATGACCAGCTCTCTTTCAAAATATAAATTATTATTATTATTAACATTTTAAAACAAATTTAGAATATTTTTAAATTCAATATTAACGTAGATTAATTTTAGTCAATATAGTGTATGTTTGGGTACTCGGTGGGTATTTCCAACATTTGGTGCGTTTAGAAATTCAATCGTACTTAAAAATCTTGTTCGTTTGTAGTCCTTTATTTTGAACTCATAAATCTATCGTTTGAACCTCAGACACAATGCATCAAAATTGGTGTGGTACGTTTGGAGGTCCAAAAGCCGCAAACGTTGGTAGCTAACTAGTTAAACAAACTCATAATCTAAAAAATTATTGCTCATTGTAATATTTATTGTTTCATAATTTTTAATAAATTATCACAATTTTAAGTTTAAAAATATCTCAAATTAATTTTCAAAGTCAATAATAATATTATAGTTTAGAATAGAAGAAATATAGTATATTATTGTGCTTTGTTTGACTAATAAATAAAAGACAACATCTAACTTAATTTCCATCTTGACAATATTTTTTTTAATCTGACAATATATATCAGTCGTGGTTAGAAATTTTGTTTATTATATATTTCCTAATTAAGATATATGCATGATGGATTTTGCTCTAGTACTTGAAATTAAATTAATATATATTTTGTAACAGATGGGGATGATCCTAACTGCTCCTCGAACGATTCACTTGAAGAATGCACTTATAAGAAGTGCTGGCATTGGTGTACGCATACACATCATAAGAAACCTACACAAGTGTATTGTTTTCGACATAGAAGTGACCCAACATTGGATTTATGTACTTGTTTTTATTGTTATAATAAATAGCCTGGCCATGCCCACCTGCTGAAATTGCTTTGTCATGCATGCAAAGCAGTATTATTATCTTCAGTCAAAATAATAAATTATAAGGTATTAATATATATTATTAGATGACAAATTATTCAGCTGCAAACCTTTTAAATTGTGGAGTGTTAATTGTTCTTGTCATTTTAATTTTTTGAGTGGGGATATATATATATATATATATATATATATATATATATATATATATATAAAGGGGACCGATTCATAACGGTATCAATTTAAGCTTATCCTTACAATACATCACGACCTTCCATTCGACGATCTAACGGTTAAATAGGGAGACCGTCCGCAATTTAATTTTTAGTATCCCACAGTTTAATACTGCGGACGGAACAAATGACCAAAATACCTCTCTTTTACAATTTCATCGCCTGCAGTACTAATCTGCGGACTCTAGGAAAACTTGAAAAAAAAAAAATTTAACATCCCCAGTATTAAACTCGGAGGCTGAAAATTTGTTTTGCAATCAGCAATATTAAACCTCTAAATTTTCTTTTCTTTTCTTGTTTCTTCCAAATTTTGTCTGAACAATTTGCGATATCTTGATTTCCTATATTTTCTTTCATTTCTCTTTCAATTTCTTTCTCTTAATCATTTTCCACTGGAAATTTCGAAACACCAACAAAGAGATTCAAATCTAACCCACATTCAAATTAGTAGAAATCATTTTCTTATGATGCCACAAAAGTGCACATCAAAGTTGAACATTATCATGATTCAAAATCATTTACACTTGCATTAATAAGTAGAACTGAATTAAGAAGAACAACTTGAACTATGGGCCAAAAATGTACCAACAATCAAGGGGCGGACCTGCCTTAGGGCAGGGGCACCTGACCCCACTGAATTTTCAGGGAGTCAGGGGTCATATTAGGAGGGAAAAAAATTAAGAGGGTCATATTAGGAAAAAAAATTAAGAGGGTCTAAAGTGAACATGTATACTAAGAAACATGACCCACTGTATTATGTTATATATATACTAAGTGAGCAGACACTAGGCAACAATCCCTAATTCCCAAATCCCACTAAGTCATTAAGCCAACTTTTCTATTCTTCTATATTGTGGATATAGAGAAACGATTCCAATTTTTCGAGTATAGAAGGAATTGGGGAATTGGCTCAAATGTTGGTTCAGAAAAGAAAGGATGATGTGTATCCCCAAGTCTATTTGTTGCTGAAATTGGCTCTACTTTTGCTCGTTGCTACTGCAACTGTTGAAAGGACATTTTCAGTCATAAATATCGTGAAGAATGAACTCCGTAACCAAATGGGAGATGAATGGATGAATGACTATTTAGTAACATACATTGAGCGTGATATTTTTGTAACTATAAAAAATGAGGCTATATCATGCAACAATTTTAAGCAATGAAACCTCGAAAAATGTTATTATAAATAATATTTGAGGATTGTTTAGTTTTGTAAGTTATTTTATGAAATTTTTATTTGTAAGAATTTTTTTTTCAAGTTTGACCCCACTGAACAATCCGTCTGGATCCGCCCCTGCCAACAATGATTAAACAGAATGTAAATGTGAAGTAGAGAGTATGACGCAGTAATTTTTAACAATGCTTAAATTCTTAACTTCTCACAGCCAGCAGGGAAGGAATTGTTGGGTTTGTGGGGTCCAAATCCATGAGATTATCCTATTTAAATTAGGAGTGTTTTTAATTTGGATTGATTTTTTTTCCTAAGCCAAGTTGGATTTGGAATTGAACTTTGATTTGGTCAAACATGTGAGTAGTTTTGACAGAATCCTATAAGGAGTCAGGAAACATATATTATATTAGAAGTTTTTGGAATGGTGTTTTTCTTCCTATCTGAGGTCAACTTTATTTAATCATGAGGGAGTATATATATATATATGTGTGTGTGTGTGTGTGTGTGTGTGTGTGTGTGTGTGTTCTGTGAAGGCAAGATGAGAGATCCAGAAATTGAGTTCTCTAGTAGTACTGCTCTACACGGAAAAAAAAGAAGGAAACAGTGCTCTGTTTTTGTAGTAACATACGGAACAAAGAGGAGAAGGAGAGAAAATCGGTGAGTGCACTGCAGTAAATTGAGAGAGTTTTGGTCATCATCTTTTCGGATCAATTAATTGCTTGAAGATTTTAATTAATCAGAAGGTTTTGGGTGGTGAGATAATTTGAGTTTTCACTCAAATTGAGGTATTTTTGTATTCTCTCAATTTCTTAATATTTCAAGTTTTTAGTTATAAAACTTGGAAGGACTTTGTATTCACAGTTGATTATAGTGGAATTTTTCGGAGTTTGGCCCGTGATTTTTACCTCTTAGTTTTAGAGGGTTTTCCACGTAAATTTTGGTGTCTTGTGATTGGTTTATTTTTCGTATTATTATTTTCTGTGGTTATAATTTATTTGATGGAATTGCATAATTTTTTTGGCGTGATTTATTTTATCAAAGACAGTGATCAATTGGAGGAGTTTTTCCAACAAAGTGGTATCAGAGCAAGGTTCTTTGCGCAATTGGTTTTTGATAAATTGAATGGAGGAATCAAGCGGCGCCATGATTAAATTGACCTCATCTAATTTTTCGATCTGGAAGCCTAGAATGGAAGATATCCTTTACTGCAAGGATTTGTATGATCCATTGGAGCTTAAGGGGAAAAAGCCAGCGGACAAGACTGAGGCTGATTGGAAAAAGATGAACAGGAAGACGATCGGTCACATCCGACAGTGGATCGATCAGAGTGTGTTCCACCATGTTTCGCAGGAAACGGATGCTTATAAACTTTGGACTACATTAGAGTCCATGTACGAG
The DNA here is from genome assembly GCA_020205505.1 of Panax japonicus. Lineage (NCBI taxonomy): Eukaryota > Viridiplantae > Streptophyta > Magnoliopsida > Apiales > Araliaceae > Panax > Panax japonicus. The sequence continues at coordinate 203,866 of JAINUV010000265.1, forward strand.
AAGAAGAATGCTCAGAATAATACATTTGTGATTCGAAAGATTGTGAACCTGAAGTATAAAGATGGTAGCAGTGTATCCGAGCATATGAGTGAGTTCCAAGGATTGGTGAACCAATTGACTACCATGAAATTAAATCTTGAGGACGAGATTCAGGCATTGTTGCTTCTCAGTTTGTTGCCTAACAGTTGGGAAACTTTGGTTGTGTCACTAAGCAATTCAGCTCCGGAAGGAAAGATAACCATGCAGATGGTCAAGGACAGCATACACAACGAGGAAACAAGACGAAAGGAGCAGGGTTTGAATTTTGAGACACAAACACTTGTGGCAGAGAACAGGGGTAGAAGTAACTTCAGAGGATCTCACAAGGGAAACATGAATCGCAGTAAAAGCAAAAATTCCAAAAATCATAGGAGCAAATCAAAGACCAAAGAAGGTGTTATATACAGGTGTTTTCATTGCAACAAGGAGGGTCACTTCAAAAGAAATTACAAGATCTGGTTAGACAAGCAGAAAACTGGTGAGCAAGGGACGGTTGAGGAGAAGAATACTGTAGCTACAGTTACTGAGGATGTTGTGCTTCTTTCATTCGGGGAAGAAGAATGCTTAAATGTTGTTGATCAGAAGATTGATTGGGTTATTAATACATGTGCTTCATATCACGCTACTCCCAAGAGAGAATTCTACACTACGTATAAAGCTGGAGACTTTGGGTTTGTGAGAATGGGTAACACTGATCAGTCCAAGATTGTTGGGATCGGTGATGTTTGCATATAGACAGATGTAGGCTGCACTATTACTTTGAGGGATGTTAGACATGTCCCAGATTTACGACTCAACTTAATTTCTGGTATGGCCTTGGATAGGGAAGGCTATGAGAATCACTTCGGCAGCGGAAAGTGGAAGCTTACCAAGGGTTCGATGGTAGTCGCTAGAGGTATTGCTTGTTGCTCGTTATACAAAACTCATGTGAAGGTATGTTCCAGCGAGTTGAATGCAATTGAAGATGAAACTTCACCGAATCTGTGGCATAAAAGACTTGGGCACATGAGTGAGAAAGGGTTGCATATGTTAGCAAAGAGGTCCCTCATTCCTTTTGCTAAAGGTACTGTACTAAACCCTTGTGATTATTGTTTGTTTGGTAAGCAGAATAGATTTTCTTTTAGTAGCTCCTCTAAAAGGAAATCTAAGTTACTTGAAAGAGTATATTCTGATGTATGTGGTCCCATTGAGGTTGAGTCATTATGTGGTAATAGATATTTTATTACTTTTATTAATGATGCTTCACGTAAGGTGTGGGTGTTTTTGTTGAAAACAAAAGACCATGTTGTGAAACCCCAGATTTTATGAATAAAGAATTAATTTTCTCGAAATAATTTTTTATATTATGGTGTGAATTTGAGATAATATTATAGTTGTGGGTAGTATTTATAAATTTTGCAAAGTATGCAAGTTGTTATATTATATTCGATTGGTCAGGGAATATTCTTTGTGTCGGAAAATATTCGTACGACGATACAATTATTGGTGGACCCCACAACGGAATTATTGTCGGATTGAGAAAAAGACAAAAATATTTTATTGAAAATAACGGCGGAAGTTTTACCGTTGATACTGTTGAACTACTGGATAGTAAAAGTACAATAATACGCGTTGTTGCATAGTAGCACACGGTATTGATTATTGATATTTATGTGAGAAGTCGCTCAGTTTGATTCAATTATTGTCGATTAATAATATGAATTATTATAGCGATGATGACGTTTTGTTTTATTCGTATTATTAACGTAATAAAACAGAAACATCTTTTTATATAAAACAGAATACTTTATTAAAGTTATTTTATAAATAGAATATATTATATTTTATTATGCATAGTGTTGCATAGTGCTTTGCATAGTGTTGCATAGTGTTTGCATAGTAAAAAAAATCTTTTTATATAAATAGAATATATTATATTTTATTTAAAAGATTTTTTTTAAATATGGACCGTCAGATTAAAGTAAATCAATCTGGACCGTTCATGGATTAGTTACTATGCATTCCATTTTCCTATAAATAGAAGCTCATTCCTTCATTATTTTCTTACGAATTCACTGAACTCTAGAGAGAGAAACTATAGAGAGATAGAAGAAAAACTTTCTGCTACTTAACTTTTCTTTTTCCATATCCAGTTTCTGTTACGGTAAGGGATATTATTCTTTTGTATTCAAGAAGAGAACTTCTGTTATTCCATTTCTTTATTGTTCTGTTGGAATAACCTGTATAAGCGGGCTACCCTATACTTGGTGACATTCTTCTATTATTCCGTTGGAACATCCTGTCTGTGTGTTTTACACCGGACCTGGTTCCGTCTTTATTATTATTCCGTTGGAACATCCTGTCTGTGTGTTTTACACCGGACCTGGTTCCGTCTTTATTATTCTGTTGGAACATCCTGTAGGTGCAAATTTTGCCTGACCTGGTTCCGTTATTATTATTCTGTTGGAATAACATGTCTATGCGAAGTACCGCATGCATGGTGATTTCTGTTGTTATTCCATTCCTTATTATACTCAGTTGGTTAAAGTTTTGACTTCTATACTCCATGAAATTAGTGGAATATCCTTGATATTTGCGCTTCATCCAATATATTTTCATGGAAATATTCTTCTGAGCATTCTTGAATTTTACACCACAAAACAGTATCGTGTTGACAATTTGGACGTTATTGGTTCATGGACAAATTAATTCTTGAACTTGTTTTATTGAATTCTTATATCATTGTCATCATCCTCATGTTTATGTTATGTTGAAAGTCATCTGTGGCCTGTAGTGCATAGATGGACTTGGTATGATTATGACCAGGGATTATGCGGTGTAATCATGACCGTAATATTACAAATGATGTGGAAAAAGTCCTCATTGGCCCGTAGTGCATTGATGGACAGTTTTTGGTATGATTATGGCTATGGATTCTCTTCGGCCGTAGTGCAAAGATAATTATTTTATGGCATGATCAGGACCGTTGATGAAAACACGATTATCTTTGGCCCGTAGTGCATGGATAATTCGTGGTCGTGATACTAAAGAATATCCATGGCCTGTAGTGCAGGGATGATTTAATGATGTGGATTATTTATTGAGCTGAGTCTCAGCGATAAAAGTGATGAAAAACTTTTTAAATCATAAAAGATAGTAGATTCTATTATCTACTTGACTCTTTTAATGGATTGCTTGTTCCGCTGCAGTTAAACTTGATGTCTATTATATTTTATCAGTTTAACATTGTTGGAGACTAATGATAATTTATTCTGTATTATCTTAGTCATAATATTTCTTACTGGGCTAGTTGAGCTCGCCCTTTCTTCCACTGTTCTCTTCAGGAAATGAGAACATAGCAGGGACTAGTCGGGGAATGGAGTGACGGTCCAGAGGATAGCATTAGTAGTCCTCACTATTCTGTGAAATAGTGTATTAATAATTGTAATGAGGACTCTTTTTGAGTTTGTATATTCTCTAGTAGACAATAATTGTATTCAAACTCACAGTTATGTTTTGTTGTATTGTACACGACAGTCGTATTAGTAAGTTGTATTTGAATTATGTACCATGTATCTGACGACCCAAGATGGGTGATGTATACCTAATTTTGGGGGCGTCACAGTTGGTATCAGAACTTAGGGATATGATCCCTGGCTAAGATGTGAGATAAGAACTAGGAGGGGAGAGACGGGGAATTCCTTCGCTAGTATGACCTACCTAAGTTTATTTGGTATTTAATTGGTCGGTCAAAGTATAGGGATAATATGTGATATGTTAATTAACCCTTGTTTTGTGGCAGTGTTTGAAAATGGCATCCGAGAATGTTGAGATTATCAATGGAGCACAGGAGACCGTTGAGTCTCCACAGATCAATATTCAGGACAATGTGCAACAGGATGGCGATAATCCTCCTATAAACAACAACACTGATCAATTGACGAACGACGGTACGTTTAGGAGCTTTTTAGAATTTATGCAACATCAGGCGAAGGCGACTCCTGTTCATAATGCAGGTAAAGACAATGGCAACCCACGGTTGGTCACCGCTAAGCAATTCAAGGAGCTGGGACCACCAGAGTTTTTGGGAAAGCCAGAACCACTTAAGGCGGAGACGTGGTTAAAGAAGATCACCAAGATATTTGATGTCTTGGGATGCTTCGAGGAGCAAAAGGTTCCCTTTGCCACCTTTATGTTGCGTGAAGAAGCAGATCATTGGTGGGAATCTGTAAAACATACCCAGACTGACGCACTCAAGATGTCTTGGGAGAAGTTCCAAGAGCTGTTCAACGACAAGTACTTTCCCAAAAGTATTCGTCACATGAAGGAGGTAGAGTTTATCAAACTGAAGCAAAACAATATGATCGTGTTGCAGTACGAGGCTAAGTTTGCGGATTTATCCCGGTTTGCATCCCATTTGGTCGATAATGAGGAGCGAATGGCTCGAATGTTTCTGCGAGGTTTGAAACCCGATATACGTCAATACCTCATTTCTCATAAACTTTGTTTATATTCAGATATTGTGAATAGGGCTCAGTTAGTGGAGCGCGATAATGAGTTATCACAACTAAAAGGTAATGACCAACAACACGATAATAATCATACCAATGGCAACGGCCATCGGAATAATGATAACCATCGCGAGGGAAATTATCATACCAAGAATGGTAACCACTTCGGTGGAAATCGTGGCCAAGATAATAGAAATGGACATTTCAAGAAGAGAAGGTTCAATAATGGTGAAAAGACAGCAACGCCAGTACCCGTTTCAAAGGAAGAAGAACGCCCATCGGTCGTATGTTTCAAATGCGGACAGGAGGGACACATCCGTCCAAACTGTACGCAGCAATCCAAAGCGTGTTTTAATTGCGGAAGAGAAGGTCACCTAGCTCGATTTTGTCATATGGTGAAGTCAAGTCCAGCTGGGATAGTGATGCCAAAGGATGTCCCAGACAAGCCAAAGTCGGTAGGTTAAGAGAGAGCGTTTTTTTTCTCGTGACGAGGAACCTGAATAAAATTATCACGGGTAAGTTAATCATAAGCTCTTACGAAGTCTATACCATGTTAGATACCGGTTCTACTCACTCTTTTATTCCACCTAGTTGTGTTCAATGTTTGTACTTAACTCCGGAGAAGTTAAACTTTGATTTATCTATTGAAACTCCATTGGGAGAAACCTTCGTTACCTCCACTGTTTATAAATCTTATTTGATTCAAATCGACACTTTCACGTTACGTGTTGATTTTGTCTCTTTGAAAATACTTAACTTTGATGCAATTTTAGGAAACGATTGGTTAACAACTCATCATATTTTTCGTAAGGTTGTTAGCTTTCATATTCCTAACCAACCTATTGTGCGAATTCAAGCAACCAAACCACTAAATTCAATCATTGTCATATCAATCTATAAGTAAAGAGCCCCGATCCTTTTGTTGATGACTTTCTTGTGTGGAATACACCGAAGCCAGACTTTCTGTAGGCGACGTCGTGAATGACGATAACAAGTTGATAGGTATCATTGTGAGGTGCTATCTAGGTTAAGGGATAGAAGTCATAGTTGGTATCAATGTGACGTACTATCCAAGTCTTGGATGTGAGTAACAGTTTTGAATGATATTTTTATCATTAATAAATCTCTTGACGTATTCCTGAAGACTTTTTAGCCTACCCCAGAGCGAAAAATCGAATTTTGTATTGACACCAGTACAAAACCCATTTCTTAAACCCTCAAAATAATTTTTTCAACTAAAACGAAAGTAACATGCACCAAAGACGATGACTCGAGCTGTTGAAGATTACGACCGTACTATTCACTATCATCGTGGAAGAGCGAACGTGGTAGCTGACGTGTTGAGTAGAAGATCGTATGCGTTTACAAGTGCGATGTTGTTAACACAAAGACTCATTTCGTATAACTTGCAAATGATGAAGATAGAGTTAAACACTCTAGGGACCCACGTGAAGATAACGAATATACGATTAAAATTGACTTTAATCGATAAAGTTAAAGACTCTCAAGCTACATACCCGAATCTGATGAATGTGAAGAAGAAGGTTCAAGAGGGTGTTATTTTAGAAGCAAGAGTTGCTGAAGAGAGGAAATCTCAACCCTCGATTTAATTGGCCCATTTGAAATCTTCGATTGAGTAGGAACTGTGGCTTATAGACTCGTTTTACCGCCAAATATATTGCGTGTTCATAACGTTTTTTTTTCGTATCGATGTTACGTAAATATGTGGACGACCCGAACCACATTATTAATTTAGAACAGGACGAGATAACGGATGATTTAACGTTTGAAGAGATACGTGTTACAATCTTGGATAAGAAGAATCGTATTCAACACTCAAATGTTATATCTCAAGAGTTAGAATTTGAAGTGAAGTCAAGGTATCCTCACCTGTTCGGTATACCAGGTACGTACATAAATTTCGAGGGCGAAATTCCATAAGGAGGGGAGATTGTGAAACCCCAGATTTTATGAATAAAGAATTAATTTTCTCGAAATAATTTTTTATATTATGGTGTGAATTTGAGATAATATTATAGTTGTGGGTAGTATTTATAAATTTTGCAAAGTATGCAAGTTGTTATATTATATTCGATTGGTTAGGGAATATTCTTTGTGTCGGAAAATATTCGTACGACGATACAATTATTGGTGGACCCCACAACGGAATTATTGTCGGATTGAGAAAAAGACAAAAATATTTTATTAAAAATAACGGCAGAAGTTTTACCGTTGATACTGTTGAACTACTGGATAGTAAAAGTACAGTAATACGCGTTGTTGCATAGTAGCACACGGTATTGATTATTGATATTTATGTGAGAAGTCGCTCAGTTTGATTCAATTATTGTCGATTAATAATATGAATTATTATAGCGATGATGACGTTTTGTTTTATTCGTATTATTAACGTAATAAAACAGAAACATCTTTTTATATAAAACAGAATACTTTATTAAAGTTATTTTATAAATAGAATATATTATATTTTATTATGCATAGTGTTGCATAGTGCTTTGCATAGTGTTGCATAGTGTTTGCATAGTAAAAAAAATCTTTTTATATAAATAGAATATATTATATTTTATTTAAAAGATTTTTTTTTAAATATGGACCGTCAGATTAAAGTAAATCAATCTGGACCGTTCATGGATTAGTTACTATGCATTCCATTTTCCTATAAATAGAAGCTCATTCCTTCATTATTTTCTTACGAATTCACTGAACTCTAGAGAGAGAAACTATAGAGAGATAGAAGAAAAGCTTTCTGCTACTTAACTTTTCTTTTCCCATATCCAGTTTCTGTTACGGTAAGGGATATTATTCTTTTGTATTCAAGAAGAGAACTTCTGTTATTCCATTTCTTTATGTTCTGTTGGAATAACCTGTATAAGCGGGCTACCCTATACTTGGTGACATTCTTCTATTATTCCGTTGGAACATCCTGTCTGTGTGTTTTACACCGGACCTGGTTCCGTCTTTATTATTATTCCGTTGGAACATCCTGTCTGTGTGTTTTACACCGGACCTGGTTCCGTCTTTATTATTCTGTTGGAACATCCTGTCGGTGCAAATTTTGCCTGACCTGGTTCCGTTATTATTATTCTGTTGGAATAACCTGTCTATGCGAAGTACCGCATGCATGGTGATTTCTGTTGTTATTCCATTCCTTATTATACTCAGTTGGTTAAAGTTTTGACTTCTATACTCCGTGAAATTAATGGAATATCCTTGATATTTGCGCTTCATCCAGTATCTTTTCATGGAAATATTCTTCTGAGCATTCTTGAATTTTACACCACAAAACAGTATCGTGTTGACAATTTGGACGTTATTGGTTCATGGACAAATTAATTCTTGAACTTGTTTTATTGAATTCTTATATCATTGTCATCATCCTCATGTTTATGTTATGTTGAAAGTCATCTGTGGCCTGTAGTGCATAGATGGACTTGGTATGATTATGACCAGGGATTATGCGGTGTAATCATGACCGTAATATTACAAATGATGTGGAAAAAGTCCTCATTGGCCCGTAGTGCATTGATGGACAGTTTTTGGTATGATTATGGATATGGATTCTCTTCGGCCGTAGTGCAAAGATAATTGTTTTATGGCATGATCAGGACCGTTGATGAAAACACGATTATCTTTGGCCCGTAGTGCATGGATAATTCGTGGTCGTGATACTAAAGAATATCCATGGCCTGTAGTGCAGGGATGATTTAATGATGTGGATTATTTATTGAGCTGAGTCTCAGCGATAAAAGTGATGAAAAACTTTTTAAATCATAAAAGATAGTAGATTCTATTATCTACTTGACTCTTTTAATGGATTGCTTGTTCCGCTGCAGTTAAACTTGATGTCTATTATATTTTATCAGTTTAACATTGTTGGAGACTAATGATAATTTATTCTGCATTATCTTAGTCATAATATTTCTTACTGGGCTAGTTGAGCTCACCCTTTCTTCCACTGTTCTCTTCAGGAAATGAGAACATAGCAGGGACTAGTCGGGGAATGGAGTGACGGTCCAGAGGATAGCATTAGTAGTCCTCACTATTATGTGAAATAGTGTATTAATAATTGTAATGAGGACTCTTTTTGAGTTGTATATTCTCTAGTAGACAATAATTGTATTCAAACTCACAGTTATGTTTTGTCGTATTGTACACGACAGTCGTATTAGTAAGTTGTATTTGAATTATGTACCATGTATCTGACGACCCAAGATGGGTGATGTATACCTAATTTTGGGGGCGTCACACATGTATTCCAGTATTTTCAGAGTTTCCATGCTATGGTTGAAAGAGAGACTGGAAAATTATTGAAGTGTCTTCACAGTGACAATGGAGGGGAATACACTTCAAAGGAGTTTGCAGCATATTATGCTAAACACGGTATTCGTCATGAGCAGACAGTTCCTGGCACCCCGCAACATAATGGTGTGGCTAAGAGAATGAACCGCACTATTATTGAGCGAGTCCAATGCTTGTTGAGAATGGCTAAGCTGCCTAAGTCATTCTGGAGTGAAGTTGTTCGTACTGATTGTTACCTGATTAACAGATCTCCATCAGCACCGTTGGATTTTCAGATTCCATAGAATATTTGGAGTGGTAAGGATGTGTCCTATTCTTATTTGAGGGTATTTGGGTGCAAGGCTTTTGCACATATCCCTAAGGAACAAAGATTGAAGCTTGATGACAAATCTACTCCATGTGTGTTTGTTGGCTATGGAGATGCAGAGTTTGGGTACAGGTTATGGGATCTAGTTCAAAGAAAATTATTCCGAAGCAGAGATGTGGTGTTTCATGAACACCAAAATTATGAGGATTTTGATAAAGTTACACAACCCAGACATAATAGTGTTCCAGACCTCAGCGGAGTTCCTTCGCCGTTACAGAATGCCACAGTTGGAGAAGGAGTTCAGAATGAAGATGTGACTGATACAGATTTGCACGATAGTGATGGGTCAGATGCAGAGGGTGTTGAGCAGGGGGAACAACCCCCTCATCTTGATATTGAAGAACCTCAGCTAAGAAGATCCACGAGAGAACGTGTGCCATCAGTCAGGTTTCCTTCATCCGAATATCTTTTAGTTGCTGAGGAGGGGGAGCCAAAAAATTTTCAGGAAGTTAAGACTCATAAGGAAAAGAGCAATTGGTTGAGAGCTATGCAGGATGAGATAGATTCGTTTCACAAGAATCACACTTATGACCTTACTACACTTCCAAGGGCAGGAAAGTATTGAAGAATAAATGGGTGTTCAAGCTGAAAAAGGATGGTGAAAAACTAGTGAAGTACAAGGCTCGGTTGGTCGTCAAGGGTTTTTGCTCAAAAACAAGGTATTAACTTCGATGAGATTTTTTCTCCGGTTGTGCAGATAACTTCTATTCGAGCAGTGTTGGGGTTAGTGGCCAGTATGGATCTTGAACTTGAGCAGCTAGATGTAAAAAACTGCATTCCTTCATGGTGATTTGAAGGAGGAAATCTACATGGAACAGCCAGAAGGATTTGAAGTTAAAGGAAGAGAGCACTTGGTTTGCAGGTTGAAGAAAAGTTTGTACGGCCTGAAACAAGCTCCAAGGCAGTGGTACATGAAATTTGATTCATTCATGATGGATCAAGGATACAACAGAACAGTTGCAGATCATTGTGTGTATGTCAAAAAGTTCCCGGATGGTAAACTTCGTTATCTTATTGCTATATGTAGATGATATGTTGATAGTTGGGCAAGATGTTAACATGATTCGCATGCTCAAGGGAGAGTTATTTAAGTCTTTTGATATGAAGGACTTAGGCCCGGCTAAACAGATTTGGGGCATGAAGATTGTTCGTGACAGGAAAGCTAAAAGGTTGTGGTTATCACAAGAGAAGTATGTTGAACGGGTGCTTGCAAGTTTCAACATGGGTGATGCTAAGCCAGTTAGCACACCACTGGCCAATCATATTAAGTTGACAAAGCGCATGTGCCCTTCTACTAAGGAAGGGAGAAATTATATGGCAGCAGTTCCCTACTCCTATGCTGTAGGGAGTCTTATGTATGTGATGGTTTGTACACGACCAGATATTGCTCATGCAGTTGGCGTTGTTAGCAGGTATTTCTCAAATCCTGGTAGAGAACATTGGGAAGCAGTTAAGTGGATTCTCAGATACTTGAAAGCTACTTCCAGTTTGTGGTTGGGGTTTGGTGGTTCGAGTCCAATCTTAGAAGGTTTCACAGATGCAGACATGACAGGTTCTGAAGAGAAGAAGTCTACTTCGGGATATTTGTTTACTTTTGCAGGGGGAGCTATATCATGGCAGTCCAAGTTACAGAAGTGTGTTGCTTTGTCTACAACTAAGTCTAAATACATTGCTGCTATGGAAGCAGGCAAGGAGATGTTATGGTTGAAACGGTTTCTTCAAGAGTTGGGTTTGACACAGGATAAGTACGTGGTTTATTGTGATAGTCAAAGTGCAATTGACTTAACCAAGAACGCCATTTATCATAATCGTACCAAACACATTGATGTTCGTTATCGCTGGCTTCGAGAAGTGATGGAAAAGGAATTGATGAAAGTAAAGAAAGTTCATACCGACGAGAACCCCTCAGACATGTTGACAAAAGTTGTAACTCGCGACAAACTGTAGTTTTACAAGGAATTGATCGGGATGGACTCCAAGTGACGGGGTCACGGTGGAAACCCCCCTCTCATGGATTTGGAGGGGGGGATTGTTGGGTTTGTGGGGTCCAAACCCATGAGATTATCCTATTTAAATTAGGAGTGTTTTCAAATTGGATTGATTTTTTTTCCTAAGCCAAGTTGGATTTGGAATTGAACTTTGATTTGGTCAAACATGTGAGTAGTTTTGACAGAATCCTATAAGGAGTCAGGAAACATATATTATATTAGAAGTTTTTGGAAGGGTGTTTTTTCTTCCTATCCGAAGTCAACTTTATTTAATCATGAGGGAGTATATATATGTGTGTGTTCTGTGAAGGCAAGATGAGAGATCCAGAAATTGATGTGCTCTAGTAGTACTGTTCTACACGGAAAAGAAGAAGGAAACAGTGCTCTGTTTTTGTAGTAACATACGGAACAGAGAGGAGAAGGAGAGAAAATTGGTGAGTGCACTGCAGTAAATTGAGAGAGTTTTGGTCATCATCTTTTTGGATCAATTAATTGCTTAAAGACTTTAATTAATCAGAAGGTTTTGGGTGGTGAGATAATTTGAGTTTTCACTCAAATTGAGGTATTTTGTATTCTCTCAGTTTCTTAACATTTCAAGTTTTTAGTTATAAAACTTGGAAGGACTTTGTATTCACAGTTGATTATAGTGGAATTTTTTGGAGTTTGGCCCGTGGTTTTTACCTCTTAGTTTTAGAGGGTTGTCCACGTAAATTTTGGTGTCTTGTGATTGGTTTATTTTTTGTATTATTATTTTCTATGGTTATAATTTATTTGGTGGAATTACATAATTTGTTTGGCGTGATTTATTTATCAAAGACAGTGATCAATTGGAAAAGTTTTTCCAACAGGAATGACAGTCAAATTGGGAGCAACATTTTTATTTGCAGCGGCGGCAGCAACACCTCTTTTTGCAGAGGAAGGCTTGCTAAAAGCCCACATCAGTTTTGCAAAAGCCCAACCCCAACTCTTACTCCTTCCGTGAGCCATTTTCAGCGCCACCGCAGCGGTATCGGCGTCGACAGAGGTTTCGAATTGACATTATTATTATTATTGTCAGTTGAAGATGAAACCCAATTAGAAGAGGGAGATGAAGATGATGAAGAAGAAGTAATCTGTAATGAATTGGAAAAGCAATAGTGGAATTATCAAGAGAATTCAGGGAAGGAGAACAAAAAATTGAGTTGAGACAGAGAAGTTAGAGTGAAGAAGAAGACGGAAGAGAATAAAGAGATACAAGAGAAAGGAAATATCACATTATCATTTAAATCATTTCAATAGAATTACAACTCAGCTATATATCTACTTAGAATACCACTATTACCATAATGCCCCCACTAATTCTTATATTTATTTTTATATCCTTACCTATTCCTTACATAATTATAAACCCACTAATTAAATAAACCACCACACTTGACTCTTTCTATAATGCAGTCCCGCCCAACGCCGCCAAGAACTCGGGACTTGCCTTCTCAGTGAGACTCTACTCGCCGGAGAGTGCAGTCACCAAACTCCTCATGGGCATGACAACCATCCAAGGAAATTCAGACACTGTAAATAATGTACAAGCTGCTCACAGCTGGAAAATGTCCATCATGGGAACCGAATCTAGATTCAGTAGACTGAATCTGTGATCACATGATTCCTAGGCTCACATGATAATGCAGTTTGTATAGAAAGCAGTAAGCAGTTATATATATAAAAGCTGTAATATATATATACAGACATGATCAACCACCACGAAGTAAATTTCAGGTGGGATGAAATGTAAATAAGCGAGTAAATGCACCGGATGTAAAATCCAGGCTCATCAGATATGTCTGACAACAATTATATATATAAGTGTATATATATATATATATATACAAAAGCAGATAAACGCTCCAGACCGAAGTATAGGCTCCTTCGAGGCATAAATCGATAATGTTAGTCCATATATGAAATATATACATATATAAGTATATATATACAGACAGAAATAAAAACCACGGACCGAAGTCTGGGAAAACTCACACAACACGACTCTCAATGTGTATAACAGTGTGTGCTATTATGAGAAGAAGACTTTATAAAATGTGAGAAGGCTTACAGTGGGCTGCCAAAGTAGACTTCTATGACTTTATATGGATAAACACTCAGCTCCCGCCGAATAAAAAGATAGCTATATGTGAGCTAACAAATGTTTATAGAAGAGGAAACACTCAATAGGGGTGTATACAGAGTAAAATAGACAGGGCTTCCTCACCTTTTTCTCTCTTTCTCTCTCCAAAATGGCTGACCCCAAGGCTTATATTTATAGACTGATGGCCGCAAGTACACCTGCGGTAGTCGCGGTTATACCTACGGCTGGTCGTGGTGCATCCGAGCCTCGTGAGTCATGTCGTCTCGAAGTACGTGCACTCGTGCACTATAATGTCTGCTCAAACTTACAGAACTTCAATCCGAGCATCCGAACGAGGTATATCTAACCTTCTTCAGACCGCTTGTGTCGAGAATTACGCAATGACATGGATTAGAGGTTGTACGAAGTCAAGAAGAGGGGTCCATGCCCATGGTCTTCAAGCTTCAAATTCTATCCAATGTACTATCATGCGTAATAGTCACTCAGGATTATTACTCCTCGATTCTTGTGGGAAATCGTTGGATGTATGTATGTATAAAGTGTTGAGATGACGCGCAAGTGTTGAAGGGGCAAGATGACGTTTGACTCTTCGCCGGGGTTATCGCCGGTTTGAGCTGAAAGTAGACGTTGCTCAGGGTTACATCTGAGATTGGACTACTTGTTTGTATGCCGCGATATCATCTTGTGAGAGAAAACGTTGAGGCGATAAGATGACGTTTCGACTCTTTACCGGGGTTATCGCCGATTTGAGCTGAAAGTAGACGTTGCTCAGGGTTACATCTGAGATTGGACTACTTATTTGTATGTCGCACTGTCATCTGTGGGTGTGCATGTCTGTCCGTTGTTAGCTCCAGGTCTGAGGTATGAGTGCCTCGACAGGAGGTTTGAGCTTGAAGCTGATCGCATGTATTTGAAACAAGCATTTCCAGAGTTATCGTTGGAACTGCAATGGCATCCCTTGGGGCTATCACCAAGGATGGAGTCGCTACACCTAGTGTTGTTTCTGGGACTGGAACTGAACGTCGCAGTGTTATCGCTGAGACAGAATTGTCCTCTCCGGTGTTGTTGTCGGTCTTTAATTTGCGTACCTCGGGGTTATCTCCTAGATTGTAAATAACATTCCCTGTGTGTGTTCCGGGTTTGAGATGAAATTCCTGGTTTGTGTTCCGGGTTGGAACTGAACTTTCGGTAGTATCCAGGATAGATGTAAGTTGTCTTCCAGGGTTATCTCTGAAAGACGAATCTACCCTCCTATAATGTTAGTAACAGGCATGTAGAAAATTTTGAGTGTCTACAGATGCCCCTCTTTATCATATTCATGCAATGCAAGGCATGGATAGGATAAAGAATCCTAGACACTTGAAATGCAATCAAGATAAACATAATGCTATATGCAGTAATATGATGCAAATGTATGTAGCATAATTTCCAGGTAATACTGTTGGGATGACAATCAGTGATGGCTTGGACATGCGATCCAAGTCTTCAAGGATGTTGACGTTGGGGGTATCATTAAAGTCTTGAATCCTAGACATTGGCTTATACTCCATAGAGGTACCTCTTATGTGTAAGAGATCTATGGGGATAAAGCTTTGTCTGTTTGAGGATGTGTATAACATATTCCCTCATTCTGTTGGAGTTACTTCCAACAGTTTTGTTGATGTCAGGGTTGCCCGACCTTCGTTGATGTGTGTATCACCGGATAGATCCTTGTTGGGTGCATTGTCAAGGTTGCTTGACCTTCATTGATGTATGTATAAATGGTCGCATTGCATTGTAACCCCCGCCGGGGATACGTAGATGAGTTGCTTTGATGGGTTACTTGCCATCGGTTGACATGACGTCAAAGTTGTTTGACCTTCATTGATGTGTGTATCAATGGTTGCATTGCATTGTTACCCCCGCCAGGGATACTTGGATACTTGAAAGATGTGCGTTGTGACCCCCGCCGGGGATACTTGGATGCTTGAAAGATGTGCGTTGTGACCTCTGCCGGGGATACTTCATCAGTTCATAACTTCAGCATTGTAACCCCCGTCGAGGATGTTTAGGGTTGTGACCCTGCAAATGACGACATCGGACCTTTGTGGGGTATTGCCGAGCATGATCTGTGAAAGCTGAGCTCATTGGTATAGTATACCCTACATTCAGGAGAATACCATTGAGACGACGAGAGTTTAACTCGGACCGACAAGAAACCAGGATTTCCGGCTATTCCGCTCAATCGCGTAGCATTTTTATTCCTGATTTGGCCTTTTCAGCTTATGAGACCTCCTTTGCAACTCTAACTAGAGCGAGATGGAGGTGTGGGACCCATGTATAAGTGTCGTAGGTATACCTGCAGGAGCCGCAGATGAGCCTGCGGCCAACCGTGCCTATGTATAGGCGAATGGTTGCTTTCATAAGTCATTTTCAAGTTGCGCAGCAAGGAAATTTGAGAGCTCTTCTTCAGATCTGCTGAGTTCGGACAACTTTCTGCATATTTTACCACCGTACAAGCGTTCTTCACTGTCCTGGTAACGTATGCATGTATTTTTTTTCCAGTTTCTATCCGTTGGAAAATGACTTATCACATGAAATGCATTTAGACACATAGTAGTGAATAAGCATGCTGATATGACTTGATAAAAAATATTCAACATAGCAAATGTTAGTATTAAACCATGCTAAACATAATGATGTAAAAAAATTTGACCTTTTGAAACAGTCAATTGGCACCTTTTACTGTCATTTCTTATCCTATCTGAGGACAAATGAGTAAAGGTAGAAAAGCAAAATAATCCTGGTAATTAGACTACACTTACGGATTTTTTACTGTGATGTGATTAATGCATGTAAGATGTATATGACTGTGTATAGGTGTGCTACTGAATGGACACCTAGTCATGCCTATGAGCATGTGGATAGTCCCATTTACAAAGGGGGCTATGGTAAATTTTCCCAAAATGTAGGTATTGGGGTAGTCATGAATTTTTAACTATACTGTGGATGTATGTTAAAACAATGCATTTTGAAAAGCTCCAGGTAAGAATTTACCACACCCCTTTCTGAGGTGATTTGGAGACTCATTATCCAGATATTATGGATCTGGATCAGCCGAGCAGTTCCCGCAGGACCACTTCTGGTGTACAGAGGAGAGCTTCTGAAGAGACTCAACGCCATTCTGTCAGACAGCCTCGTCGTTTAGTGGAGGTGGTGATACGTCCTATTCGGGTTGAAGTGCCGAATGTTGAGGATGAGGAGGAGGATGTACCGATCGAGGTTCCTGCTCCTGCTATACGTGTTCCCCATAGGGAATTGCCAGGTATTCAAGTGGTGAACCCAGATCTTCTGGGTGACTTGAGTAGGCATCCTTCAGTATACCTGCACGCAAATAAGGTATAAAGTTAGATCTTTAATTTTCCTTATTTCCTATTGATGAGGAGTCAAGGATTCTGATGTTAATCTGCATTTGATGTAGGTTCCCGGCTTCACACAGCCTCGAGGGAGCTGGTTTAGCATCCACTCTATGTATCAGGCTTTGCATGATGACTATAGAGAGATTGTCTATGCATGGCTAGGGATTTGGGATGTTCTTCTCCATTCTACCATGTCGCTGTCCCTAGGGTTACCTCAGGGAATTTTCTAAGCGGTGGTTCCACCAGACTTAGTCACTCTATTTGCTGGATTGTAAGGTGATGATGACGCCGATGGATTGGCAGTTTATCATAGGTAAGGAGTTTAGAGGGGCGTTGGTTCCTTACACGGCGGATATCACCCCTACTGCCATCAGATCCTTATTGGGAGTTCCGGCGGAAGCGCTCAATGGCAGGACTGTTCGTACGGGTCCTCTGAGCGTAGATGCTATGAGCGGGCTGTTGAGTGAGCCCCATACCCGATGATGTGAGAGTCAGGGATCGCATTCTTTAGCGATTGTTCCTGATGATCATTAGGGGTTGCTTCATAGCAGATAATTCCTCTACGGTGTCCTTCACTTTGATCAGTGCCACTCAACACGTGGACCGTATAGGAGAGTATGATTGGGGTTCCTACACCTTTGCCTACTTCCTTAGGGGATTAAGCATGCGATTGTAGGGGTTGACCGGGGCGTGGTTAGGATTCTACCCGTTTTTACTGGTGAGTATTCCTCTTGTCTTTTCTCATGTATAGGTTAAGAATGTGACTGACAGCAGATGTTGCCTTTATGTTGGAAGTTTTGGGCCTATGAGAGGCTTTCAAGTTTGCATCCTGTGAGCGTGTTAGGTTTAGACACCTATCCACGAGGACAGAGATGGCATCATTCCATATTGGCGGAGGTCCCTGTTATTGAGGGTTTTACTCATTGTCGCCTACAGCTGGAGTTGTTGACAGTCGATGTCATCACATGGGTTCCCTACTCTAGAGAGCATTTGGGAGTTGGATTTGAGGATGGGTACCCGACTGGAGTAGAGTACGTCATTTCCACCCACAGGATTCCTCTCTTTACAGATGGAGGATGGGAGCTATATTTTGGAGAGTGTGCTATCAGAAGCACTACAGGAGATATACATATGCCGATCTTGCCTCCTGCCAGGTGTTATTGGCCTGTTTCGCAGTGACCCGTCATTGATATTCCATTATTGGGGATTGATGGTTTTACATTGTCAGAGGGCCCCTGATCTCAGGAGATGTTCCAGCATTGGTGGATCCCTCGTACTATTGGAGCTCAGACCCGCGACGCACAGTTCATGGGGGATATGGTTCCAGGATCCGTGATGATGACGGATGGCTAGCCTGTGTAAGAGATCCGACTAATGTGACACAGATTGACCCGGCAGCTGGACCGAAAATATCTTTTCATTTGGCATTTGGGTAGAGATCCTTCAGAGGTAGATACTTTTGATCCTCCCAGCTCTGGAGCTGGCCCCTCAGGTGACCCATATGGCTTTGTCGGTGCAGATCCTCCCTTGTATCGACCTGACATCCCTGTAGATAGAGATCCAGTGACTCAGGAGGAGTTACATCAGGTGGACAGTATCGATGATGTAGACATCGAAACCATTGACTTTTTCTGATGTATTTCTCGTTATCTCTTTTGATAGGCCTCTACTAGCTGTTGGGTAGCTTCGCCCCATTCTCGCTATATCTTTTGATAGACCTATGTTAGATGTTGGGTAACTTCGCCCCATTTCCCTATATTTTAGCTGTACATAGATATATTAGATGATGATATACTAGGAATGTATGTACAGTTTTCCATTCCCTATATCATATTTCCATCTATTGTATCATGTATGTTATTATATTATGCATATGTATGTATGTCCAGAGATATTCAGCATTGACCCCTGGATGGTCTTATGACACGACCCACACAGATGTCTTCTTCGACAGTTAGCCGTATTGATCATACCCCACCATTTTTGGTGGTATCTGGTATGCGCTCATGGTATGATAGTATATCATCATCAGACATGGTGATCGTAGATGATTTCCTGCAGCATACTATAACCCTGTTGATGTTTCAGGTTCCCACAGGATTTGTAGAGGGTATGCTAGAGCATTGGGCACCGGATAGACAGGTATTCCGGTTTGAGACCCAGGAGTTGACTCCTACTTTGGAGGAGTATGCATGGTTGATGATGTTATCACTGGACAGACCTTGCATGTATATGGCTATCGGAGACATGAGCAGACAGTTCATGACCCTCACCGGATTGAGGTGTACAGTGGTCCAGGACGAGATTACATCTGGCCATGTGATATCCCAGCATTTTCTGTTTGACAGATTTGGCTCTGAGGATAGTTATGCACGACATTCAGGGGATTTCACCACACCGGAGGACTATTGGCGTTTAGCCAGCGTGGATGTACTGCTTTTGTGCGTATTATCATACGTCTTCATGCCGTGGTACATGGATGAGCTGGATATCGGCGTCATTATGGCAGTGAGAGCTCTCAGGAAGGGTCATACCATTGTTTCGATGATCATTGAAGAGACTTTGAGGTCAGCTATGTACTGCTGCACTTATCCGGCAGAAGTGTTCACAGGTAGCTCGGTCATGCTGTATGTGTGGTTTATGTCACACTTGAAGCCGATTAGCACATTTAGACGACAGGGGTTTTGTTTCACCCATGATATAGCCATGTTGTACTCATTTCAGCCTGCGGAGTGTACAGATGCTGCATCATGGTTAGCTTTTCTGGCAGGGATTAGAGACCCATTTGCTATATTGCCATGTTCAGGGCTTAGCTCACCCTACAACTTCATTACTCATGACTTCGGGCATGGATTATCTCCCTCTAGCTGGATTGAGGGGCATGATTACTTACCACCCACTGGCCGTGATGAGTCAGTTTGGCCAGTTTCAGAATTTTCATCATTTTGAGAGGGCAGTGAGTCAGCGCTTCGCTTCACATCGTTTATCAGCGGAGGACAAATCAGGTTGTATGCCTGTTAGGATCAGTGAGATCTGGTTGAGTTTTTTGTCAGTCATCCGGGTTATTCTGCAGAGTATTCCGCATGGATGGAGACAGAGACTACATCGGCTGCGGTAGTATCCACAGTGCAGGGGACTGATTCCAATGATGAGGAGCTTATAGAGGAGGCTGACATTCCATCGATGACTTGACTGTTGGGCTGCCATCATTTGTGATGGATTCTCCCACCCGAGTGCCACTGTTACTCAGTATCCAGCACAGTATTTGGAGCAGAGCTGACATCTGATGACCTATGAGAGAGATCAGGCTAGGGCCGCGATGTTGACAGCTCTTGATGGGAGAGACGCCGCTCTGTTAGAGAGGGATGAGGCTAGATCAGCCAGGAATGCATTGATTGCAGAGTGGGATGTCACCTTATCTGCTAGGGATATGGCCATTGCAGATAGTACTTCAGTTAGACCCCAGATAACTGTTAGTCTTGCCGACATGAGTGCTTACATTGATGAGCATTGTGCCACCATACAGTTAGCCTCTGATCTGCTAGCTCGTGTAGATACCCTTGGGAAGGGGCTTGCAGTGCTACCTCCGTCTTCAGATAGGGATGCTATGTTAGATCTGATAGTCCATATACACACAGATCCGTAGATAGCTTTTTATTTTCCTGCATAGACTAGCTTAGCCATTTTGTCATGTACAACACAGATGTATATATCAAACAGTATTATGTATGGCAGGGAAATATATTTTGATTCACTTCCCTTTTAGTTATGCCTTGATACTTGCTTGATATTTGCCTATTTCTTTAGGGCCTTGTGATCTTGATGCATTCTAAACTTATCCTTGATAGATGGACATTGAGATGTCGCATGATCTCTCATAATGGATCATTGATTCTGTATATCCCTACCATCATTGGTGTCTTGGGACTGATATCTGTATGGAAAAGTGGAGAGGAGGGTGGTTTCTTCCTCTCTGAGATTGATCGCACCACAGATGGTCGCCAGTACTTCTATTTATGAGAAGCCTAGTTAATTCCATCTCTTATGGGTTGGTATTGCTCTTTGAGGCGCGATCACAGCTTAGATGGTCACCGAATCTTCTATTTGTGAGAAGAGGTTGGGTAATTCCATCCCTTTGATCTAAAACCAATGAACTGTGGTTAATTGAAGGTTGATCTCAGTACTGCGTGACAAGAATTTTTGTTCTGGTAGGGGTTAGACTGAACCATAAATGCTGCCAAAGTACTCCTATTGAAGAAGAGATCAAGTCTACGTAGTTCGAACCTGGTGTAAGAGGTTCAACGCTGAATGTGAAAGGCAGATAGGAGTAGAAATTTTTTTGTTGTTTTTTATGAAGAAAGGGCAAAAATGTTTTTGTTGTTTTTTTTGTTGCAACCGGGCCATATAGTATATGGTTGCCTATGTACTCCTATTGAAGAGGAGATCAGGTCGACATAGTTCGCCCCTCAGGACGAATCGCAGATGAAGTGAAACGTGAATCCCATGTGCAGGCTATACTGTGGAGAGAAGAAAATTGGATCCCATAATGGGGACAAATTGCAGGTGTGTAAAAAGTTTGATCTCGTCTTTAGGACAAACTGCAAGTGTAGAAAAGTTTGATCCCGTCTTCAGGATAAACTGCAGTCGAAAAAGTTTAATCCCGTCTTCAGGTTAAACTACAGGTGTGAAAGGTTCAATCCCGTCTTCAGGATAACCGAAATTATGAAAGGTTTGAACTGAGGTAAAACCAGGCTACTGACTTGAAGTGTGTGTTTCCCTAAGGGGCAGAAGAGTATATAAAAAGAGAGGGTTCAAAACTGGAATGACTGGTGATTTGATGATCAAAACCAGGATGTTTGTTTGATAGTAACTTTAGACATAGTACCATTTCACGGTGTCCGAGTTGATAAGTTATGAAAATTTATCGCCATCCATTTTCTGTAATCTGAGAGCACCTCCTGTCAAAACCTCCTTGACAACAAATGGGCCTTCCTAGTTATGATCGAATTTTCTCTTAGATTGATCTTGGTTGTCAATGATCTTCTTTAAAACCAAGTCATGTTGTTTGAACTACCACAGTCGGAATTTTTTGTTGTAGGACCGTGCGATCCTTTGCTGATATAACTGACCATGGAAGATCATCGCAGTTCTTTTTTTCGTCTATTAGAGACAACTGGTGATACCTGTCTTGTACCATTGGTCTTCACTCAACTGAGAATTCATCAATACTCTGAGGGATTCCATTTCCACCTCTATGGGGAGCACTGCTTCCATCCCATAGGCTAATGAGTAGGGGGTTGCCCCAGTGGAAGTTTGCATGGAAGTTATGTAGGCTAATAAAGTCAGAGGCAAAGAGGTCAGGCCATCCTTTGTGATTGGCGGACATTTTTTGCATGATTTTTTTATGTTTTTATTAGCCGCTTCAACAACACCATTCATCTTTGGATAGTAAATGACGAACTTGAGGTGTTTGATGTGGAATTTTCTGCATAACTGCTCCATCATTTGTTGTTGAGGTTTTTAGCATTGTCTAACATAATGACCTCTGGTTGTCCATATCCACAGATGACATTGTTTCTAATGAAGCAATGATAACTTCTTTAGTAACCCTGGGGAAGGAAGTTGCTTCTACCCATTTGGTGAAGTAGTCAATCATGGTTAATATGAATCGATGTCCATTACTGGCTTCGGGCTCGATGGGCCCGATCACGTCCATTCCCCACGTGAGAAGGGCCATGGCGAACTCATATTGTGGAGTTCCATTGGAGGGGCGTGGATAGCATTCTCTGAGCTTGGTCTTTATATAGACATCTGAGGAGACCTAATCCAGCATCTCTTTTGTAGAGTGCATCTCCGCTCAGGTAGAATTTCATAGCAAGTCGATGAATACGCCTCTTCTCAGTTAGGCTCGCCTCAGCGGGTGTAGATCCATCTCGTGGATACTCCTTGATGCATTGATACCAGGGTTGTGGGATGGGAGTAGTTCATCTGATACTTCTCCGACATAATTCCCATAGACTGGGGCTTTTTACAGAGCAAACGTGATGCTGGCATGTTTTCCTTGTCCAGGGAATGTAAACCAAGGAGGCCAATGTTTGCTATTGCATTGCAAATCATTCCGATTACGAGAAATGTGTAGAAAGGAACATTTCTTCGAACTCCAAAGCCATCTGTAAAACTTGTCAATGGTAAGGCAGCAAATGTAATTCTTTGGTTTGATAGATTCCTGTGGATTGTCTGATTACCAATTCGAAATCCCCAAAGACAGTTACCGCCTGTCGCCCATTGAACAGGCAAGTTTTTGGCCCCATGATATAGCCTTCATACTCAGTTGTGTGTTGGTGCTGACAAACTGCAATTTGACAGCGACGGGATACTGCTCCCCCGTACCGAATATTAGAACTGCTCCAACTCCAGAGCCTTCTGCGTTAACAACTCCATCAAAATATATTTCCACATATGGCATGTATCGTACTGATGTTACAGCTGAACTGTCATTACCCCCTCATCGGGAAGTATGTTTCTAAGGGTTTGTAGTCCCTGCAGGTGCGGCGGCCAGTTGATCCGCAATTCCTTGACCTTGATAGACTTTTGCGTCACGTAGACGATATCAATTGCTGTAGGATCAACTGCCATCTGGACAAACCAATTCAGTATGGGCTTGCTGAACACATACTTGAGAGGATCCACGCGGGATATGAGATGGTTTTATGACCATGTTGGTAATGTTGTAACCTCATGGAAGCCCATGCTACAGCAGCAACAAGTCTTTCAATAGAGTGTACTTGTGTTCACTTATGCTTAATCTTTGCTGATGTAATAGATAGCTCGTTCTTGGCCTCTATCTTCTGTTCCCCAGCATACAACCTATGACATTGTCATGTAATGGACAGGTACATGAACAGGGGAACATCATCCCTGGGAGTTACCAAAATAGGAGAGTTAATCAGCTGCCTTTAATGGTAAGAAAGGCTTTCTGACACTCATCATTCCATTTCATGGAGGAGTTCTTCCTTAATAGTTTGAAGATTGGCTCACAGGTTGCTGTGAGTTGAGAAATGAACCTGCTAATGAAGTTGATTCTTCCCAAAAATTCCCGTATTTCCTTCTCCGTCTGAGGAATGGGCATTTCCTTGACGGCCTGGATTTTGGTAGGATCCAGTTCAATCCCTTTGTGGCTGACTAGGAAACCTAGCAACTTTCCTGACTTAACACCAAAGGCACACTTGGCTGGATTCAACTTCAAGTTGTACTTACGCAACCTGTTGAAAAGTTTTCTGAGATGGTCTAAGTGGTCATCCTCCTTCCGGGATTTGATGATGATGTCATCCACGTAGATCTCTATCTCTTTGTGCATTAAATCATGGAAAAGAGCCATCATAGCTCACCGATAGGTTTCCCCGGCATTGATGAGGTCGAATGACAACTGTCTGTAGCAAAAGGTTCCTCAAGGCGTTATGAAAGCATTTTTCTCATGATCTTCCTCAGCGACCATAATTTGATGGTACCCCGCAAAGCAATAGCAAAGGATTACATACCGTATTGAGCAGTATTGTCAATAAGAATGTGGATAAATGGCACAGGAAAGCTATCTTTAAGGCAAACTTTGTTCAAATCCCGGTAATCCACACAGACTTGTACCTTTCCTCCTGCTTTAGGCACGAGAACAATGTTGGATATCCACTCCAGATATATAGACACCATGATGATACCGGCTTGAAATTGTTTCACAATTTCTTCTTTAACCTTTAAAATCCACTCAGGTTTCAATCGCCTGAGTTTTTGCCTAACTGGATTGAATCCTTCCTTGATGGGAAGGCGATGAAGAACAATGTCTGTGGACAAACCCACCATGTCTTCATGAGACCATGCAAACACATCCTGAAATTGGGTTAATAGTGCAACCATGTCATTCCGCTGATTTGTGGTAAGGTCTGAACCAATCTGGATTAGCTTAGGGTTGTCTAAGGTTCCAAGATTGAAAGAAGTGGTTTGATCAAGATTGGGTTTGGGTTTGTCTGCAACCCATTCCTTAATCTCCTGAGGTGTCTCAATATCCTCTTGGATGTCCATCAAGTCTGAGTCCAACTTTGCATCAAAGTTACAGCCCTTGTGGAGAGAAGGCACCTCATCAGCAAGTACAGGCACATCTAAATTCAGAGTCCTAAAACAAAATATGCTTTCACTTATTATAAGCAACTGTTCGATCATACAAAAGTGTTAGCATGTACTTGATAAAATAACTGTTAGTACTGTAAAGGAAAGCAAGCAATTAAAGTTATCTACAGGGCATAGGGATTTTTCTGCCCATTTTAACCTCGTCGACCAATGCATGGAGTGTTGTTCCAATTGTCAAGGGCAAAGTCCTGACGAACTACAGTGATGGAAGGATCATCATTGTCCTCCTTCTCCCGAATGATAACCATAACATCTGGGCAATCATCGTCTAGGGTGTATCTGTTTGTATGTTCATCATGAACAATGACGCGTATGCCTGCCATCATCAAGGCAATGTCATGTTTACGTTTTCGTTCCTTTTCTTCTACTTCGGGATCAGGAATCAGCACCTCTTTAGCTATGATTGGCACTGGTTTAGGAAATAGCATGGCCATAACATGAGCTAGCACCTTTACTGGAGACTGTATTAACTCATGAGGTAAAGGTATAGAAAATCGCCATGCGGTGGAAGCTTGAGGAACCTGCTTGTGCTTATGAGGATTCTTGTGACTGGAACTGGCAGAATAGCCTAGTCCGGCTGTTCGAATTTGGCTGAACACTTGGATAGGGTGCTTAATACCCTGCTTATCTTTACCAAGCCCTTGTCCAGGTTGATAACCCAATGACATCATGTGACTCCCCCAAAATAGGTATACATCACCCATTCTGAGTCGCCAAATATATGGTACAGAAAAACAACTACAACTTTATTAATACAATTATCGTGCAAAATATGACAACACATACTGTGAGTTTAAATACAATATTGTCATCTAGACAATATCCGCATCCAAATAAAGTCCTCATTTAATTATTGATGCACTATTTTACAAAATAGTGAGGACTACTAAAACAGCTATCTTGAATCATCACTCCATACCCCGGCTAGTCCCTGCTAAACTCTCACCTCCTGAGAAAAAAATGGAACAAAAAGGAAAAGGGTGAGCTCAACTAGCCCAGTAAAGAACATTATGACTAAGATAATATACAACAAATTATCTTTAGTCTTCAACAGGGAAAATCTGATAGAATACAATAGACAACAAGTTTTAGATCAACAACTGCAACGGAAACAATAATTCATTAGAAGAGTTAAGTAGAGAATGAAATCTACTATCATCTATGAATTTAAAAGTCCATCATCAATATTTTATACTTGTAACATCAATCAATATACATCTTAAATCAAATATTCATCTTTGCACTACGGGCCAAAGATATTCATTTGTATCACCAGTTGGTCATGTTCATCTCAACACCTGTTCATATTTACACTATGGGCCAAAAATATTCATCAGGTAATCATACATCTTTACACTACGGGCCAAAGATATTCATCAAGTATCATTATTAAGGACCAAGGATGATGAAAAACATTTTAGAGAACGAATCCAGTGAGACAAAAGGACAAATATTAGGGATTCGTATTTCGGTTTATCCAAATTCAATAATACTCCATAATAGCCAAGTGTGAAGTAGAATTTAAAAATAAAGATCAAAACATGGATACAATCAAAGGTAGTAACCATAAAAGACATCTGGGATAAAAAAGAGAAAATTTCATTTTTTCGATGAATAGTATTGTATTCGTGAATAGTGCCGTATACGTGAATAGTGTCGTATACGTGAATAGTAACCCCGACACAAAAAGGTCAAAATTCCACAATAAAATTCATAACAATATCTCAACATAATGATATTGAAGAAAATAATATCATTTAAGAAGAAAATATCATCCCTTACCTCAAAGAAACAGTACTTCGGAATGAAAGGTCGGATATGTGTGAATGAAACTTGTACTGAATAGCAACTCTCAAAGTATCTAAATACTTACAAATACGCTCGATAATATAGAGAGAGAAAGAGAGAAAACTTTGTTTCTGGTGTGATTTTCAATTCTAACTAAGCCCTCTATTTATAGGAAAATGTTAGCACGCCGAAGCAGACTTGACCTCCTACCTGATGGATTTACATGCGACTATTGCCACCCACCACATTTGAAATTCAATTTGAGCACATTTTTCACCAACCAAAAATGGGGCCCACTCAATTCTAGAATTTTTAACCAAAAATCATTTATAACATAATTTCCGAATCAGTCACCTCTTAAAATTCATAACAAATCATACGTTCATTTTTAACGGTTCAAAATTTGTGGACATATACTTAACTTATATATGTATAACATATCCAAAAATCACAACGATCCAACGGTCGGATTAAAAATTATAACTCACGCAATATATCTAAAAAATACAGATTTGATTTTTAATACCTCCATTCTGACAGAAATACTGATAAAATACCTCAACATTAATTCCTTCAATTATAACCACATAAAACAATATAACCATCAATTATATATAATAAATATTTCCTTATCATATAAATCAATAATTAATTATTCAAATAATATTACAAAATCACAATTATGACAACCAGTCCGTTCCAGGAAAGAGGGGGCTTTCCAATAAGGATTTCTCCTTACTTGGGCGCAATTAGGTGACCAAATCTCTCCTATGACAGAACTTTCTAGACATTGCCAATAATGTTATCTAATAATATTTTTCAAATAATATAAATTATTGATCGGATAATGGGAAATACTTTGTAGAGATAATTATTGAAACACAATAATATAAAATATCAACGCATCAATTATTGAATCAATAAAATAAAATATTGAACAGTAACTACTGTAACAGTTATTGAGTAGTGCCTTCTTACGTAAGAATCAATAATTCAAAGAAATACTGTGCAATACCGTGTGCTACTGTGCAACCACGCATATTACTGTATTTTAACCACCGGGTATTCCAACAGTGTTAACGGTAACAATTACGCCGTTATTTATAAAAACTCATACTTTGTTATTTTCCTTCATCCAACAGTTATTCTGTTATGAGGCCCACGAATGGTTGTGCCGTCGTACGAATATTCCTCGACAACAAGAATATTTCACGACCAAACGAATATTCCCCGACAAAAATAAATATTTTATTACCACTTGTTTACTTTGTAAAATTTGCACATTTCACCCATAACCAAAGTATTATATCAAATTAACTCCTTATTATTTCAAGATAATAAATAGAGAAAATTTAATTTTATTCATAATAAGTTGGGGTCTTACAACCTCCCCTCTTTATGAAATTTCGTCCTCGAAATTGACGTACGTACCTGGTGTTTCGAAAAGGTGAGGGTACCTCGCTTTCATTTTCGATTCCAACTCCCAGGTCATTTCTTCAATAGCATGGTTCCTCCAAAAAACATTAACTTGTGGTATAACCTTGGTGCGCAGGACATGCTCTTTCCTATCCAAAATCTTAATAGGTACCTCCTCGTAAGTTAAATCTTCGGCTATCTCGTCTAGTTCTAACTCAATAATTTGGTTTGGGTCTTTCACATATTTACGAAGCATAGATATGTGAAAAACATTATGAACACGATACATGCTTGGAGGTAACGTGAGTCTATAGGCCATATTTCCTACTCGTCAAGAATCTGAAATTGACCAATAAATCATGGATTGAGCTTTTCTCTCTTCCCGAATCTTGTAACTCCCTTCTATGGAGCAATACGTAACAGTACATGATCCCCAATACCAAATTCCACGTCCTTTCGATGAAGATCCGCATAACTCTTTTGTCGATCCTGTGCTGTTTGTATACGTTGTCGAATTGTTTGGATCTTTTCCGTAGTCATACGTACCAACTCTAGTCCCAACAATGTTGCTTCACCCACCTCATCCAAACATACTGGTGAGCGACACTTTCGTCCATACAAGGCTTCAAATGGAGCCATACCTATACTTGTCTGATAACTATTGTTGTAGAAGAATTCCACCAGTGGTAAATACTTATCCCAACTCCCTTTGAAGTCTAGGACACAGAGTCTTAATAGATCATCAAGAGTTTGAATAGTCCTCTCTGATTGCCCGTCCGTTTGAGGATGGTATGCCGAACTGAATCATAAATTTGTGCCCATAGCTTTCTGCAAGCTAACCCAAAATCTTGAAGTGAATCTTGGGTCACGATCCAAAACTATGGATACTGGCATGCCATGCAATCTTACAATCTCATTCAAGTACATACGAGCAAGACGTTCAAGGTAATAAGTCTCACGTATAGGCAAGAAATGAGCCGACTTGGTTAATCTATCAACAATAACCCAAATCGCATCTATACCTTGAGAAACCTTGGGAAGGCCCGTAACGAAATCTATAGTAATGTGTTTCCACTTCCATTTTGGAATCTCAAGTGGTTGCAATGGACCCTTTGGCATTTCATGCTCTGCCTTTACACATTGACAGGTTAAACACCTCGAGATAAACTCCGCGATCTCTCTTTATATTGTTCCACCAAAATGTATGTCGAAGATCATGATACATTTTGGTACTCCCAGGATGCATTGCAAATGGTGTATTATGTGCCTCATTCATGATTCTATGCTTCAAGTCAGGATCGTTATGAACGCAAAGTCTGGAGTTGACTCAAAGTATTCCTTCTTCGTCGATTCTTGCTTCTGGAATAACACCTTCTTGCACTTTCTTCTTCATACGCATCAGCCCCAGGTCCGTAGCTTGAGCAGCTTTAACTTTATCTATTTAAGTCGGTTCTACTCGTATGTTTGATATCATCACGTGGGTACTTGGAGCCTTTAACTCTATCTCCATCCTTTGTAAGTCGTTAAAAATGGGCCTTTGTGTTAACAACATT
The DNA here is from genome assembly GCA_020205505.1 of Panax japonicus. Classification (NCBI taxonomy): domain Eukaryota; kingdom Viridiplantae; phylum Streptophyta; class Magnoliopsida; order Apiales; family Araliaceae; genus Panax; species Panax japonicus. The sequence continues at coordinate 233,525 of JAINUV010000265.1, forward strand.
GCACTCGTACCCGCATATGATCTTATACTCAATGTGTCAGCTACAACGTTTGCTTTTCCAGGATGATATTGAATGCTATGGTCGTAATCCTTAAACAGCTCGAGCCATCGTCGTTGCCGCATGTTGAGTTCCTTTTGGGTGAAGAAATATTTGAGGCTTTTATGATCTGTATAAATCTCCACTTTCTCCCCATACAGGTAGTGTCTCCAGATTTTCAACGTAAAAACGATTGCTGCCAACTCCAGATCATGAGTAGGATAATTCCTCTCATATTCTTTGAGTTGTCGCGAGGCATAGGCTATGACTTTCCCATGTTGCATGAGAACACATCCTAACCCTTTGCCAGAAGCATCGCTATAGATAACAAATCCATCTGAACTAGATGGTATTGTTAGAACAGGTGCTGAAATGAGTCTACTCTTGAGTTCTTGGAAACTTCTTGCATTCCTCGCTCCATACGAATTTTGTATATTTCTGAGTCAGCTGAGTTAACGGAGTAGCGATTCGAGAAAATCCTTCCACGAATCACCGATAATAACCAGCTAAGCCCAAAAAGCTACACACTTCGGTCACCGACCTCGGTTGCTCCCAACGTATTACTTCAATCTTCATCGGGTCAACAGATACTCCATGTTTTGACACCACGTGCCCAAGGAATTATACTTCCTTAAGCCAGAACTCGCATTTCTTTAGCTTGGCATATAGCTTGTTGTCACGAAGTCTTTGAAGTACCAGCTTCAAATGGTGCTCATGATCTTCACGGCTTTTGGAATGGATGAGGATGTCATCAATAAAGACAACAACGAACTGATCCAAATATTCCTTGAATACACGATTCATCATATCCATGAAAGCAGCAGGAGCATTCAATCCAAAAGACATAACTAAGAATTCATAATGCCCGTACCGAGTTCTGAAGGCAGTCTTTGGAATATCCTATGTTTTAATCTTCAGCTGATGATATCCAGAACGAAGATCGATCTTTGAAAAGAATTATGCTCCTTGAAACTGGTCAAACAGGTCATCAATACGAGGTAGGGGATACCTATTCTTGATGGTGACATGGTTTAATTCTCGGTAGTCAATACAAAGTCGCATACTCTCGTCTTTCTTCTTTACAAATAAAATAGGAGCACCCCAAGGAGATGTACTAGGAAGAATGAAACCGATGTCTAACAATTCCTGTAGTTGGACTTTTAACTCCTGAAGTTCAATAGGAGCCATTCGTTATGGGGTTTTGGAAATGGGCTTTGTACCTGGTTCAAGATCAATAAAGAATTTGACTTCACGTTCCGGGGGTAGACCAGGAAGTTCTTCAGGAAATACGTCAGGAAATTCACTAACAACATAAATATTATTCAAATCTGACGTGTTTTTGTTCAAGTCCATAATATGGGTTAAGAAAGCTTGACATCCGTTTTTTAATAAACGAATAGCTTTATAGCTATATATGATAGTGACTAATTTTAGTGCTTTAGTTGCTTGAATTCGTATAACAGGTTGGTTAGGATTATGAAAACTAAAACCTTACGAAGATAATCAATTTTGGCATGATGAGTAGTTAAACAATCAATCCCTAAAATCACATCAAATGCAAGTATCTTTAAAGAGATAAGATCAATAGGTAATGTGATTGTGCCAACTTGGATCAAGCAAGATTTATAAACTGTAGATGTAACAAAGGTTTCACCCAACGGAGTTTCAACAGATAAGTTAAAGTCCAATTTCTCTGGAGTCAAGTTTAAACGTTGAGCACAAGCAGTAGAGATAAAAGAATGGGTAGAACCGGTATCTAGTAAGGTATAAACTTCGCAAGAGTTTAAGATTAGCTTACCCGTAATCACCTCGTTCGAGTTTCTCGTGTTTTGGCCCGTTACGACAAACGCCCTTCCTTGAACCACCGACTTTGTTTTGTTTGTAGTCGCCTTTGGTGTCGCCGTCCCAGTTGGACTTGACTTCGCTACCGAAAAAAATCGGGCTATGTGACCGTCTTTTCCATAATTGAAACACACCTTGGAAGGTTGTGAACAGTTTGGACTTAAGTGTCCCTCCTCTCCGCATCGGTAGCATCTAACTGGCGGTCGTTCTCCTCCCCTAGAATTTGTTGTTGGTGTTGGTGCTGGTGTTGCTGCTGATGTCTTTCCGTCATTATTGAATCTCCTCTTTTTGAAATTTCCACTTGACTCACCTATCCTATTATCATGGCCACGATGACCACCCAAGTGGTTACTGCTTTTGTCCGTATTCTTCCCTTCTCGCTGGTTATCATCGCTCCGATGACTACTGTCACCGGTATGACCCTGGTTGTGATCCCTCGGTTGAACATACTCGTTATCACGCTCTAATAATTGAGCTGTTTACAACATCTAAATATAAAGAAAATTTATGAGAGATAATATATTGTCGAATCTCGAGTTTTAGACCTATCAGAAACATTCGCGTCATACGTTCCTCATTTTCTACCAAATGAGGTGCAAACCTGGATAACTCCGCGAACTTCACCTCATACTGGGACACCGTCATGTTGTTCTGTTCCAGTCTAATAACTCTACCTCCTTCATATGACGAATACTTTCAGGAAAGTACTTGTCATTGAACAGTTTCTGAAATTTTTCCCAAAACATGTTGAGTTCGGCTGGCTGGGTACGCTTCATAGACTCCCACCAGTAATCTGCCTCACCACGGAACATAAAGGTGGCGAATGGAACCTTCTATTCCTCCGTGCAACCCAAGACATCGAATATCTTGGTCATTTGCTTAACCCACGTTTCTGCCTTAATCGGATCGGGCTTTCCCCAGAAATCTGGTGGTCCCAACTCCTTGAACTACTTTTCTGTGACAGACCGCGCGTTGCTATCATTTTCACCCGTATTTTGTACATGAGTCTCCCTCGTCTGATTTCGCATGAACTACAGGAAGCTTCTAAACATCGCATTCATCATTTGCTCGATAGTTATTTACAGGAGGAATATTGCCTTTCTGTTGTACGTTCTCTTGGTTGGCAATCAAAGGTTGTTCCACAGTCTTATAGACTCCATTGTTAACGTTCTCAGCTGCCATTCTTAAAAACTACCATAAAACAAGGGTTAATTAAACAAATTAACATATCACATAATATCCCTATATTATGACCGACCAACAAATAAGGTTAGGTAGGACACATTAGCGAAAGATTTACTCATCTCTCCCCTCCTAGTTCTATTCTTCGATCTCCACCAGAGACCATATCCCTAAGCTCTAATACCAACTGTGACGCCCCCAAAATAGGTATACATCACCCATTCTGAGTCGCCAAATATATGGTACAAAAAACAACTACAACTTTATTATTACAATTATCGTGCAAAATATGACAACACATACTGTGAGTTTAAATACAATATTGTCATCCAGACAATATCCACATCCAAATAAAGTCCTCATTACAATTATTGATGCACTATTTTACAAAATAGTGAGGACTACTAAACAGCTATCTTGAATCATCACTCCATACCCCGGCTAGTCCCTGCTAAACTCTCACCTCCTGAGAGAAAAATGGAACAAAAAGGAAAAGGGTGAGCTCAACTAGCCCAGTAAAGAACATTATGACTAAGATAATATACAACAAATTATCTTTAGTCTTCAACAGGGAAAATCTGATAGAATACAATAGACAACAAGTTTTAGATCAACAACTGCAGCGGAAACAACAATTCATTAGAAGAGTTAAGTAGAGAATGAAATCTACTATCATCTATGAATTTAAAAGTCCATCATCAATATTTTATCCTTGTAACATCAATCAATATACATCTTGAATCAAATATTCATCTTTGCACTATGGGCCAAAGATATTCATTTGTATCACAATTTGGTCATGTTCATCTCAACACCTGTTCATCTTTGCACTATGGGCCAAAGATATTCATCAGGTAATCATACATCTTTGCACTACGGGCCAAAGATATTCATCAAGTATCATTATTAAGGACTGAGGATGATGAAAAACATTTTAGAGAACGAATCCAGTGAGAAAAGGACAAATATTAGAGATTCGATTTAGGTTTATCCAAATTTAATAATACTCCATAATAGCCAAGTGTGAAGTAGAATTTAAAAATAAAGATTAAAACATAGATACAATCAAAGGTAGTAACCATAAAAAACATCTGGGATGAAAAAGAGAAAATTTCATTTTTCGATGAATAGTGTCGTATTCGTGAATAGTGCCGTATACGTGAATAGTTCTCCCGACACAAAAAGGTAGAAATTCCACAATAAAATTCATAACAATATCTCAGCATAATGATATTGAAGAAAATAATATCATTTAAGAAGAAAATAACATTCCTTACCTCAAAGAAACAGTACTTCGAAATGAAAGGTCAGATGTGATGCTGAATAAAACTTGTATTGAATAGTAACTCTCAAAGTATCTAAATACTTACAAATACGCTCGTTAATATATAGAGAGAAAGAGAGAAAACTTTATTTCTGGTGTGATTTTCAATTCTAACTTAGCCCTCTATTTATAGGAAAATGTTAGCACGCCGAAGCAGACTTGACCTGTTACTATTGTCACCCACCACATTTGAAATTCAATTTAAGCACATTTCTCACCAACCAAAAGTGGGGCCCACTCAATTCTAAAATTATCTACCAAAAATCATTTATAACATAATTTCCGAATCAGTCACCTCTTAAAATTCATAACAAATCATACGTTCATTTTTAACGGTTCAAAATTGTGGACATATACTCAACTTATATATGTATCACATATCCAAAATCACACGATCCAACAGTCGGATTAAAAATTATAAAC